>WNWK01009452.1:0-76562 GCA_009830355.1 Cherax destructor
ACATCGGATGTCGCATTCAAATTTCTTACGTTATAAATATCGGTTATCGAATATAACGTAAGATGATAACATCGTAAGTCGAGGTACCACTGTACAACTTTACTTATTTTATAAATTATCAACCATAACTTTTTATTATTTTATTATTATTATTGCTTTAATTTGTTTAATCTGATTTAATTAATTTTATAATGAAGACAAAAGTACAAAACTGTTTAAAAAATGTCATGTCTAAACTATGTTCAAATTTCATAGCTTAAATACTCACCTTTACTCATTGTATACTATCTACAAAAATTCTTACAATTTAGTTTTAAGTTAATTTTAAGTCTGCCCAAAATGCCCTGCATACTAGGGGCTTTTGGCATGTACACCTCATGTAATCTCAATAACCAAATGTAATTCTTTGTATCATGTCCAAATAAAAATATTATTATATTATTATTATTATTATAACATAGAGAGACAACCAAATACAGTGGTACCTCGGGTTACAAACTGTTTGAGTGCTGATACCAAACGAATTTGTTCCCATAAGGAATAATGTAAATTAGATTAATCCGTTTCAGACCCCCAAAAATACACTTACAAAAATACACTTACGTAATTGTTCGAGTTGGGAGCTACTTGTATGCTGAGGTACCAAAGTACAGTGGTCCCTCGGTTTTCGCCGAAAATTCGTTCCAGAATGCTGCTAAAGTGCCATTACCGAACGAATTTACTTCCTTAAGAAATAATGTCACGTAGGTTAGTCTATTTCAGACCCCCAAAAATACACTTGCAACAGCACTTACGAAAATACACTTACATAAATGTTCGAGTTTGGAGATGCACGAAAACCGAGGGACCACTGTATTGGAAGAAAGAAGAGGTGTCATAAAAAGCATACAGGAAGAGGGTAGTACAAACACAACCTTGAGGGACACCTTTAGGCAGGGTGAAGCCAAGGGAAACAGCTATTAACCTAGACATAGAAGTGTCTCTCTGAGAAGAAATCCCTAAGACAAAGCTGCAGATTGCCTTGGAGGTATAAGGAATGGGCCTAGGCCAGATGATGTAATTAATGCCAGATGGTATTACAAACCTTTACCAGATTAAACAAACTAATTACAGAGTCATTATTAGCAAAGACATTGTGAACATAGTTATCCAAGTGGATTAACCCTTTCAGGGTTGGAACCCTGATTTGAAACTTGCCAGAGAATTTAAAAAAAAAATATGAAAGAGAACTTTTTCTGAAGGTAATGAAAACAAAAGTATAAAATTTGATGGAAAACTTGTGGAATTATACTCTCACAAAGTTAGTGGTTTTGACAATATTTACACATCAGCAATTTCACCCACTCTGAGCCAATTCCATTGTTCCAGTTGATCAAACACAGCTATTTTGCTAGTATTCCTTCAAATTTAATGATCGAGTACAAGAAACTGCCCATTTACCTGTTTCAACTACCCAATAAAGTTATCAGAAATTGGTAATTTGGCCAATTTCACACAAAATTAAAAATTTGCCAATTTAAAAATAGGGCCCAGAATAAACAATGTAGACATTTCTGGAACTAAAAAAAAAAATCCGCTTTTCATTAGTTACATCCCCAGGCCTCTCCTACATTACGCTTGCTTTCCATTTTGAATTTTTATTCACACAAAAAATAGAAGATTTACTGTTATGTACACTACTGCATTATTGTAATAATTGTATAAATAGTGTCAGCGCATTTGTGAACATGTATTAGACCAACCAGTTGGACGGGTATTGGACGAGTGATGTAATTTGTGTACTCTGGAATATCAGCAAAAATCGAACGCTTCTGCTACTTTGAGCTCAATTTCAATCCTGACACCAATCAAAATCATCGTTATTTCTGTAATATATCTTCTATTCTATCAAATGAGACCAAGAAACTGATAGTACAACCATAAAAACCATATGAAAATACACTGCCAAGTTGCTGTTTTAAACCAAAAACATGGTCACAGTTTTGTCTTGCTCATGCACTGCATGCTGAAGGATTTTTTTTATGTGATACACACTTACTGCATAGACCGACCCATTCTCTCTTATCTAGGCCCAAAATTTACAGCTCACAGCTTATCTGAGAGAGCTGAGCTCATAACATAGAACAACGGGACTGAACCAGGCTTCAAAGCCGTAGTGCAATGTGACCCACCCCGAAGTGTTAAGAGTTCAATGGTAGAATGGCTTCTACATATACCAAAATGATGGGGAGGGGAGGGGGAGAAGTAAAGTTCTATATTTTTTTAAAATTCACACCCATCTACATAAATTTGCAAACATCATTTTTGATACACAGGTCATTTTCCATGAAGGTAGGGTGACCTAAAATAGAAAACATTTCCAGTCATTTACCTTTTTGTTTTATTATTATTATTACACGATGCCAGCTTAAAATAGCTCAAGTTATAAAGCTTCACTCTTACAACAAATTGGAGCCTTACAACCTCCAAGCTTAAGAGAACCTATCCTTTGTACCACTGTTTTCTATTCCAAGAATGGAACGTGTTTGTAAGTTGATCTCCTATATTGTATTTTGAATACAATAGGAACCACTTTTATCTAAAATGCATAAGACCAAGAGAGATGTGATCAGCCTCACTGGATTGAAGCTTAGCTGTGACTGGCAGATGGAGAATCAAGCCTCATTTCCCTGAATAACCAACACGAGTTTAGCATTTATATTTTATCATTACACTGACGGGGTCATACAGAAGCGTTTCACTTAAATAATAATCAGCATCAAGGATACGTATTTTGAATAATAAGCATCACTATCATGAAAGAGCATAATTCATGAAACAGTAATAATTAACAGATAGTTATTACAGTATACAGTGGACCCTCGGTTTTCGTCGAAAATTCTTTCCAGAATGTCTGCTCTCTTGATAAGACAAAGTAATAGATTACTTCGAACGAATTTGTTCCCATAAGGACAAATGTAAATTAGATTAGTTGTTTCAGACCCCCAAAAACACACTTACAAAAGCTCTTACAAAAATACACTTACATAATTGTTCGAGTTTGGAGGTGAACAAAAACCGAGGGTCCACTGTACTATGTATGAAAACAGTAAACAGATGGCACATTCCTCACTCAACCACTTTTTCCAACACTTTACTAGGTTAGGTTAGGTAAGGTTCGTCAGGAAACAGGACAAGTGTTTCCCAACGCGGGTCTTAGTCAGATGATAACCCGCCATTGAGCTTTTGGTCATCTGACCGAGGCCTTCCGCTGGCTTACCGGTCCACCCCTTAAAAAATTATGGTCCTAGTTATAACCATTTTTTATGTGGTAAAGTCTATTTAAAAAATAAACACTTTACTGAAATACGCAGCACTGTATAACCCCTGTGGTTTAGCGCTTCTATTTGATTATAATAATTTACTGAAATACACATCTTAAATTTGGTGATAACGCTAACAGTAAAACTTGTGTCACATTTAGAACTTTATGGTGTTTTGATCCTGCTGCCTTATCAACAAGAAGTTTAAAATAATGCTTATTACCATTGATATTATTAATGCATATAAGTGTTAGGTATTACATAACTAAAGGCAGCTACTACTATGATATTTAGGTAATGGGGAAAACTTTTAGGGGGTTATAAAGACTGTAGGAAAGGGGAGAGTAGCTCATATACCTTGGAAGATGAGCCCTTCACCTGAATAGTTATTACTTCAGAGTGAATGTTTTTTTTTTTTATTAACACATCGGCCGATTCCCACCAAGGCGGGGTGGCCCGAAAAGAAAAACTTTCATCATCATTCACTCTATCACTGTCTTGCCAGAAGGGTGCTTTACACTACAGTTATAAAACTGCAACATTTACACCCCTCCTTCAGAGTGCCGGCACTGTACTTCCCATCTCCAGAACTCAAGTCCGGCCTGCGTTTCCCTGAATCCCTTCATAAATGTTACTTTGCTCACACTCCAACAGCACGTCAAGTATTAAAACCATATGCCTCCATTCACTCCTATCAAATACGCTCACACATGCTTGCTGGAAATCCAAGCCCTCGCACACAAAACTTCCTTTACCCCTCCCTCCAACCTTTCCTAGGCCGACCCCTACCCCGCCTTCCTCCACTACAGATCCATACACTCTCGAAGTCACTCTGTCTCGTTCCATTCTCTCACATGTCCAAACCACCTCAACAACCCCTCCTCAGCTCTCTGGACAATCGTTTTGGTAATCCCGCACCTCCTCCTAATTTCCAAACTCCGAATTCTCTGCATTATATTCACACCACACATTGACCTCAGACATGACATCTCCACTGCCTCCAGCCTTCTCCTCGTTGCAACATTCATCACCCATGCTTCACACCCATATAAGAGCGTTGGTATAACTATACTTTCATACATTCCCTCTTTACTTCCATGGACAAGGTTCTTTGTCTCCACAGACTCAGTGCTCCACTCACCCTTTTCCCTCATCAATTCTATGATTCACCTCATCCTTCATAGACCCATCCCCGACATGTCCACTCCCAAATATCTGAATACATTCACCTCCTCCATACTCTCTCCCTCCAATCTGATATCCAATCTTTCGTCACCTATTCTTTTTGTTATCCTCATCACCTTACTCTTTCCTATATTCACTTTCAATTTTCTTCTTTACACACCCTACCAAATTCATCCACCAACCTCTGCAGCTTCTCTTCAGAATCTCCCAAAAGCACAGTGTCATCAGCAAAAAGCAACTGTGACAACTCCCACTTTGTATTTGCTTCTTTATCTTTTAGCCCAACACCTCTTGCCAAGACCCTCGCATTCACTTCTCTTACAACCCCATCTATAAATATATTGAACAACCACGGTGACATCACACATCCTTGTCTAAGGCCCACTTTTACTGGGAAATAGTCCCTTCCCTCCTACACACTCTAACCTGAGCCTCACTATCCTCATAAAAACTCTTCACTGCCTTCAGTAACCTTCCTCCTATTCCATACACCTGCAACATCTGCCACATTGCCCCCCTATCCACCCTATCATACGCCTTTTCCAAATCCATAAATGCCACAAAAACATCTTTACCCTTATCCAAATACTGTTCACCTATATGTTTCACTGTAAACACTTGGTCTACACACCCCTACCTTTCCTAAAGCCCCTTGTTCATCTGCTATCCTGCTTTCTGTTTTACTCTTAATTCTTTCAATAATAACTCTACCATACACTTTACCAGGTACACTCAACAGACTTATTCCCCTATAATTTTTGCACTCTCTTTTGTCCCCTTTGCCTTTATACAAAGGAACAATACACGCTCTCTGCCAATCCCTAGGTACCTTACCCTCTTCCATACATTTATTAAATAATAGCACCAACCACTCCAAAATTATATCCCCACCTGCTTTTAACATTTCTATCTTTATCCCATCAATCCCAGCTGCCTTACCCCCTTTCATTCTACCCACTGCCTCACGAACTTCCCTACACCCACAACTGGCTCTTCCACACTCCTACAAGATGTTATTCCTCCTTGCCCTACACACGAAATCACAGCTTCCCTGTCTTCATCAACATTTAACAAATCCTCAAAATATTCTCTCCATCTTCCCGATACCTCTAACTCTCCATTTAATAACTCTCCTCTCCTATTTTTAACTGTCAAATCCATTTGTTCTCTAGGCTTCCTCAACTTATTAATCTCATTCCAAAACTTTTTCTTATTTTCAACAAAATTTGCTGATAACATCTCACCCACTCTCTCATCTGCTCTCTTTTTACATTGCTTCACCACTCTTTTAACCTCTCTTTTCTCTCCATATACTCTTCCCTCCTTGCATCACTTCTACTTTGTAAAAACCTCTCATATGCTAACTTTTTCTCCCTTACTACTCTCTTTACATCATCATTCCACCAATCGCTCCTCTTCCCTCCCGCACCCACTCGCCTGTAACCACAAACTTCTGCTGAACACTCTAACACTACATTTTTAAATCTACCCCATACATTTTCGACCCCATTGCCTACACTCTCACTAGCCCATCTATCCTCCAATAGTTGTTTATATCTTACCCTAACTGCCTCCTCTTTTAGTTTATAAACCTTCACCTCTCTTTTACTTACTGATTCTATTTTCCTGTCTTGCTTACTAGTGAATGGTAAACAAAAGCTGGATGAAGCAGTAGTGCTGGCATTAATGTGATTATTAAAAATAGTAGCAATGAATCATAGGTAGGAGCCTTTTTTTTTTTTTAATTGGGTGCTCTTAATATAGGTTGAAAGAATTCTTATTATAAATGAGGTTTAACTTAGTTTTATTCAACAATTATAAATTTAACATAATGATAAACGGATCACTTGTCACAAAACTCACAGAGGAAAAATTCTTAGGAATCCACCTTGACAGTGGCCTCAAATTTAAGACACATATACAACAAATTTCCAAGAAAGTCTCCAAGACCGTAGGAATACTATCCAAGATAAGGTACTATGTTTCACAACCAGCTCTCCTTTCCCTTTATCATTCACTCATTTACCCCTATCTCACCTATGGAATCTGTGCATGGGGCTCAACAACAATAAATCACCTCAAACCATTAATAACACAACAAAAGGCTGCAGTTCAAATGATAACAAATTCCCACTCTAGACAACATACTCCACCTATATTCAAAAGTCTGAACTTACTCACCATACAAGACATCCATACTTTTTACAGTGCCTATTACATACATAAAACACTAAACTCAAATATTAACCCACAACTCAAAATCCTCCTAACCAACCTTAACAGGACACATTAACATAACACAAGGCACAGATCACTATTCGATGTTCCCCGCGTCCACCTCACACTATGCAAAAATGCAATGCATATCAAAGGCCCAAAAATCTGGAATTTATTACCTATGATTACCAAAGAAACCTGGTCTGTACATCAATTCAAAACTCTGCTAAAAAAACACCTACTCACCCAAAACTAAATACCCACTACTTTACATTACCTACAAAGTTATTAAATAACTTTACACTGCCTCAAAAATAACATTATTCACTGTGTTACTCCCCTAGCCTCAATATCCCCTACAAAATTGCTCAAAGAAAAATAATTTATCAAACACTAGTACAAATGTTGAAACTTATACCTCAAAATTGTATATGCCATGTTATATCTTATAATGTATAAACCACCTAATATAAAGAAATCCATCCTCATGTACCCTTGTGCTCTTTGTAACTCATCTAATGTCCATATAAACTATTATTGCAAAACAAATTATTGATTTAATTTGTTTAATCTGATTTAATAATTCTAGTATGTAGACATATAAAACTGTAAATGATCCAAAATTATAAAACTATTATGTTTCAAAAATGTCATGCTCAAATTATGTTCAAATTTCATAGCTTAAATGCTCAACTATACTTACTTATATTGTAAACTGTCTACTATAATTCTTACCTTTTAGCCTCAAAATCCCTTACTTAATTGCTCAATGAGAAATAGTTTACCAAATATAATATAGTACAAATGTTGAAACTTATACCTCATGTATCCTTATGTACCCTTGTGCTCCTTGTAACTCATCTAATGACCATTTAATTTGTTATTGCAACACATATTGTTTAATTTGATTTAATTAATTTTATAAATAAGACAAAAGCATAAAACTATGTTTCAAAAATGTCATAGTCTAAACTATTAAAATTTCATAGCTTAAATACTCATATTGTAAACTATCTACTAAAATTCTTACCATTTAGTTTTAAGTTAAATTTAAGTCTGCCCAAAATGCCCTGCATATTAGGGGCTTTTGGCATGTACACCTCATAACATCTCATAACAAATTGTAACTCTTGTATCATGTCCAAATAAACTACTATTACTTTTCATACTGACCATACTACATTCCCAAGAATGTTGCATAGAAAACAAATCAAGAAAACAAATCTAGAAATCAATACTGTATTACTTATACTGATGTTTTTGTTACATTTAATACATCACCAGGATTCAAAATTTCAATCCAATATCCATCTGGATCTTGAATAAATGCAATATTTTTCATTTTACCTGGAAAAATAAAAAAGTACATTAATTCAAAACACTGTTTAAATAAATTTCATAAAAATAGCTTTACAAAACAATACTAAAAGTATAAGGAGCATATACTGCTGAAACACTATCGGGAGAAGTATTTGTAAATACTATGTAGCACAGAGTATATCAATATATTAGATGATATATCAACACTTGAAACCCCATAAAGCTACCGAGATGGAGGAAACCCACTTTAGGAAAGGTTACTTTCCCCGACTCCCTCTCCCAGATTAATGCACCTAAATTATTCCGGTTTTATAAAATCATTTCAAGTTTTCAATAATGCACTGAAGAAATATATTACGTACTAACTTATAACAAATACAGTACATGCTCACCTACTTAATTCATATATATTTTTTTTTTGCTTACAGCAAGTAAAAAATTTAGGATTCTGGGCTACAGTTTAATAAAAAATAAATTATTTTAACTACAGTACAGTGGACCCCCGAGTAACGAGCACCCCGGAAATTGTACAATTATGTACATATAATATTGTAAGTGCTTTTGTAAGTGTATTTTTGGGGGTCTGAAATAGACTAACCTACTTGACATTATTTCTTAAGGGAGTAAATTTGTTCGGTAATAGCACTTGAGCAGGCTTCTGGAATGAATTTTGCTCATTACTCGGGGGGCCACTGTACTTTCCTTTTTTCCATGAAAAAAAAAAAAAACACTAACATGTGAAAATACCTAATATATGTAGTTTTTTTTTTTTTTTTGGGGGGGGGGGGGGAATTAAAGTAACTTAAATTTGGATTATTTGCAGAATCAAAATTTACAAGGAGCATAACCAAAGCTAATTGTGGGGATTTGAATGTATGAATATAATTGTCTTCCTATTATCGTGAAATTCTTATGGATGATTTTGAGTTTTTATACTTCTACAGCCTGTTCTGTGGCCAGATTTCCTTGATGACTATCTCATTAGCCATAATACTGCTACCCACAGCTTGCTGACTTGCAGAGTTATCACATTCTGACACACTCTACCTCACACAGAAACTAGTCTAGTTTCATAAAAGATTTATCTTTGTACTGGGTATATTTCTTAAAGTAGAATCATATTTAGCGAGACAGTTACCTGCCTCATAATTCACATGCAGTATGAAGTGTATAATACTGTACAATAATCAAAAAACATAAGGTTAGGTTCCAAAAATCTCTAACTCCCAAAACAAAAATCATGCAATTTCAAGTAATGTGTAAGCTGCCTTTCACCTAAAAGTTTGGGTATGTAGGTAGCCTCAATAGAACTGGGCACTTGGTGCATGCGAGGTCACTGGTGACTGAGCACTCTGCCCCTGCAAGTTTGCCAGATAATGGTCACTCTCCACTTTCAAGCTCACCTGTGGCTGGGTATTTTGCACCAGTGGGCTCACTGGTGACTGACTAGGCACTTGATACAAATTAAAAATGCTGCACTAATATTATTTATGTTTCTACTGGTTGACACACAGTACCCTTTAAGTTCTACATTCATTCTAAATGTGAATATTTAAAGAATCCACATAACCCTTTGCCATGTTGGAATAATAATACAGTGGACCCTGGCTATTCGAACACTCCAAAACTCACCCTCATTCCAGAATGCTGTTCAAGTGCTTTTACCAAACGAATTTATTCCCATAAGGAATGATGTAAATTAGATTAGTCCATTTCAGACCCCCAAAAATACACTTATAAAAGCACTTACAATAATAAACTTACATAAAAGGGTGAGTTTTGGAGTGTTCGAATAGCGAGGGTTCACTGTACCATACATGTACAGTGGACCCCCGCCTAACGAGCAAAATTCATTCCAGAAGCCTGCTCAAGTGCCATTACCGAACGAATTTACTTCCTTAAGAAATAATGTCACGTAGGTTAGTCTATTTCAGACCCCCAAAAATACACTTCCACAAGCACTTACAATACTATACTTACATAATTGTATGATTTCCGGGGTGCTCGTTAGGCGGGGGTCCACTGTATAATCAAATTAAGCATTAAATCTGAAAGAGTCACACAGCACTGCAGGGAGGCTGTGCTAAAGGAGGACTATATGGAGGCTAGGAGGGAGTGAGAGGCAGGAATGTGCAGGGGTTAGTGGGGGTAGGAAAGAGTGCGAAAGATAAAATGCAAACACCATGTTGGAAAAAAGTATACTCAAGAATCTGCATATATTTAGGCAGCTTCAATATCTTATTAAACTGTAGACATATATTGATTACTAGGCCAGTAATCACAGTCACTAGCAGTACACACAAAATCCTATACGTATTCACATTCAATCTAAATGTACGAATGGTCAAATACTGTATTATACGTATTCTCGGAAAGCAATTAATGTTCAAGAATTTTACTCCTACCATATCATATGTACATATAACTTGTTATTTTCTTCTGTAATTATGTTATTTTTATTTTTTATTAACACATCGGCCGCTTCCCACCAAGGTAGGGTGGCCCAAAAAAGAAAAACCTTCACCATCATTCACTCCATCACTGTCTTGCCAGAGGCAGGCTTACACTACAATTATAAAACTGCAACATTAACACCCCTCCTTCAGAGTGCAGGCACTGTACTTCCCATCTCCAGGACTCAAGTCCAGCCTGCCAGTTTCCCTGAATCCCTTCATAAATATTACCTTGCTCATACTTCAACATCACGTCAAGTCCTAAAAACCATTTGTCTCCATTCGCTCTTATCTAACACGCTCATGCATGCTTGCTGGAAGTCCAAGCCCCTTGCACACAAACCTCCTTTACCCCTTCCCTCCAACCTTTCCTAGGCCAACCTCTACCCTGCCTTCCCTCCACTAGAGATTTATACACTCTAAGTCATTCTATTTTGTTTAGAAGTCCCTCCAAACTGCCAATATCCCAAACCCCTCCTTTAAAGCGCAGGCATTGTACTTCAAATTTCTAGGACTCAAGTCCGACTAACCGGATTCAGGTAGTAGGTTGGTAGACAGCAACCACTCGGGGAGGTACTACCGTCCTACCAAGTGAGTGTAAAAAGGAAGCCTGTATTTTGTTTTACATGATGGTAGGATTGCTGGTGTCCTTTTTCTGTCTCAAACATGCAAGATTTCAGGTACATCTTGCTACTTCTACTTACACTTAGGAAACACTACACATGCATTTATTTTATTAACACATCGGCTGATTCCCACCAAGGCAGGGTGGCCCGAAAAAGAAAAACTTTCATCATCATTCACTCCATCACTGTCTTGCCAGAGGGGTGCTTTACACTACAGTTATAAAACTGCAACATTAACACCCCTCCTTCAGAGTGCAGACACTGTACTTCCCATCTCCAGGACTCAAGTCCGGCCTGCCGGTTTCCCTGAATCCCTTCATAAATGTTACTTTGCTCACACTCCAACAGCATGCATATACACATTTATGTATACACACTCATCTGAGTTTTCTTTGATTTTATCTTAATAGTACTTATTCTTACTGCTTTTCCTTTCATATCCATGGGAAGTGGAATAAGAATCTTTCCTCTGTAAGCCATGCGTGTTGTAAAAGTCAACTAAAATGCTGGGAACAATGGGTTAGTAAACCCTTTTCCCGTATAGCTTACTAAAAAGAAAAAAAAGAAAACCGTCATTGTCAAATACCTTTGCAAAATTGTCTAGGGTTAAGCTTTTTTTCTTACCAAGGGAGGAAGGAATATTATGATGTAACCCAAAAGCTGGAGAAACTATTCTATACAGCTTAATATCTATTTTTTTATATTTACATGGCTTTTAATTAAAATATTTTTTTCAAAATATGTGCCTTAAGTAGGTTAATAAAAATGAAGAAAGAAAAGACATGAAAATAAAAAAAAAATACAATACTGACCTTGACAACATCTTGGAACATTCTATCTAGTTAACCCTTTCAGGTTTTCCGGTCGTACTAGTACGGCTTACGCGCCAGGGTTTTCGTCGTACTAGTACGCCTAAATTCTAGCGCCCTCAAATCAAGTGGAAACAGGCTGGTAGGCCTAGATGTGAGAGAATGGGTCTGTGCAGTCAGTGTGCGCAGTATAAAAAAAAATCCTGCACCACACAGTGCATAATGAGGAAAAAAAACTCTGACCATGTTTTTGGTTTAAAACAGCAACTTTGCAGTCTATTTTCGTATGGTATTTATGCTTGTATACTCGTTTTCTTAGTCTCATTTGATAGAATGGATGATATATTATAGAAATAGAGATAATTTTTACTGGTTTCACGATGACAAGTACCTTGAAACTGAGCGCAAAGTAGCGAAAATGTTCGATTTTTGCCTATGTTCAAGAGTAAACAAATCACGCCATGCGTCCAATACACATCAACTGGGTAGTCTAATATTCTTGCACAAGTGTGCTGATATTATTTATACCATTTTTACAATAATGCAGTTGTATACATAACAGTAAATCTTCTATTTTTTGTGAGAATAAAAATTCAAAATGGAGAGCAAAAGTAATATAAGAGGGGCCTGGAGACGTGACTAATGAACAGATAAAATGTTATTTGAGTGCCAGGAATGTCTGTCTCGTTTATTCTGGACCCTATTTTGAAATTGGCATCTTTTGAAATTTGTGTAAAATTGGCAAAATTGCCAATTTCTGACCACCTTATTGGGTAGTTGAAATCGGTAAATTGGAGGTTTCTTATACTCAATTGATAGAACAAATGGAATTCTAGCGAAATAGCTATAATTTTAGTAGACTGAAACATTGGAATTTGCCGAAAATAGGGCTCAAAGTGGGCGAAATCGCTGATGCGTAAATGTCATCGATACCGCTAACTTCGTGAGAGCATAATTCCGTTAGTTTTCCATCAAATTTCATAATTTTGGTGGCGTTATGATCGGAAAAAGATTCTCTATCATTTCATAAGAGAAAATATTTTTTTTTTTACGAAAAATTTGCGACCCTGAGAACGAGTTTGGGAGAGGGCCTCGCAACCTTGAAAGGGTTAAACAATAATGTTAACAAAAATATAATTTTAGTTACCCATTGTCATCTTACAAGGGTCCTCAGTTATGCAAATCCCTTTGCAGTTTCCTCCCTGAATCCCTCTCATTATTACTACAAAACTTACCCTCATTTGGCTTTTTCACAAATTTTACTCCAAGAGATTCAAATCTCTCGCACGCTTTTTGTACATCTGGAACCATGATCCCAATGTGACCTGAAAATATATAAACAAATTATAATTTATTTAAAAGATAAAAGGCTTAATTTTTTAACACACTGGCCATCTCCCACTGAAGTAAGGTGACCCAGGAAAAGGAAGTACATTCACTATCATTCATTCTGTTGCTGTCTTGCTAGATGTGTGTAGATATCACAATGCAAATAACCATCAGAACTGTTATATCCCCACAACTCCCTCAAAGTGCAGGCACTAATTCCTAACTCCAAGACTCAAGCCAGCTAACTAGTTTCCCCTGAATTCCTTCATAAACAATACCTTGCTCAAACTCCAGCAGCACATCAAGCCCTAAAATCCACTTGTCTCCACTCTCTCCAATTGAATATGCTCACACAAGCTTCCTGGATACTGAACCAGATAGCACTCAAAACCTCCTTTACACCATACCTTCCTGGGATGACCCCTATTTCCTCCAGCCCCCTCCTGACTGCAATGTTTGAAATCCATACTCTGGTACATTGCCCCTTTTTGCTTCCATAGATAAAGTTCTTTGTTTCCACAGATCCCTCAATGCACCTGGAGTATACCTGGAGAGGGTTTCAGAGGTCAACGCCCCCGAGGCCCAGTCTGAGACCAAGCCTCATGGTGGATCAGTCTGGTCAACCAGGCTGTTACTGCTTGCCGCACGTAAACCGATCGTACGAACCACAGCCCGATTGGTCAGGTACCGACTTTAGGTGCCTGTCCAGTGCCTTCTTGAAGATAGACAGGGGTCTATTGGTAATCCCCCTTATGTATGCTGGGAGGCAGTTGAACAGTTTTGGGCCCCTGACATTTATTGTGTTGTCTCTTAGTGTACTCAGGGCACCCCTGCTTTTCATTGGGGAATTGTTGCATCTCCTGCAGAGTCTTTTGCTTTCGTAGGGAGTGATTTTCGTGTGCAAGTTTGGTACTAATCCCTCTAGGATTTTTCAAGTGTATATAATCATGTATCTCTCCTGCCTGCATTCTAGTGAGTACAGGTTGAGGTATATTATCATGTATCTTTCTCATCTGAATTCCATGAAATACAAATCCAGGGATTTCAACCGTTCCCAGTAATTTAGGTGCTTTATTGCACTTATGTGTGCCGTGAAAGTTCTCTGTACATTCTCCAGGTCAGCAATCTCGTCTGCCTTGAAGGGGGCAGTTAGTGTACTGCAGTATTCCAGCCTAGAGAGAACAAATGATTTGAAGAGAATCATCATGGGCTTGGCATCCTTAGTTTTGAAGGTTCTCATTATCCATCCTATCATTTGTCTAGCAGATGAGGTAGATACATTATTGTGGTCTTTGAAGGTGAGATCCTCTGACATTATCACTCCCAGGTCCTTCACATTAGTTTTTCGCTCTATTGTATGGTTAGAATTTGTTTTATACCCTGATATTATTATTATTATTATTATTATAATCAAAAGAAGCGCTAAACCACAAGGGTATACCCTGATAAAGTTTTAATTTCCGAATGTTTCCATATCCGAGTAGTTGAAATTTCTCTACATTGAACTTCATATTGTTTTCTGCGGCCCATTTAAAGATTTGGTTGATGTCTGCTTCGGTCTTGCAGTGTCTTTGATGGAGGACACTGTCATGGCAATTCGAGTGTCATCCGCAAAGGAAGACATGGAGCTATGGCTTACATATCTGTCTATGTCAGATACGAGGATGAGGAACAGGATGGGAGCGAGTACTGTGCCTTGTGGAACAAAGCTTTTCACTGTAGCCGCCTCAGACTTTACTCTGTTTACTATTACCTTTTTTCCCTTCCCCCAGTCTTTCAAAGACCAATTCATGAAGTCCACTCTCAAGTATCTTAACATCTGTTATACTTCATCCAAACTCTCCCCCTCCCTAGATTTTTTGCTACTCTCATCACCTTGCTCTTTTCTGTGTGATCCAATTTTCTTCTTTTACATACCCTCCCAAATTGCTCCACCTACCTTTGTAACTTGTCTCCCAAATCTCCCATAAAGAACCTTGCCATTGGCAAATTAATTACAGTGGTACCTCGGTTAACGATATTTTTTCGTCCCAGAATGCTGTTCAAGTGCCATTACCAAACGAATTTATCCCCATAAGGAATAATGTAAAATAGACTAGTCCTTTTAGACCCCCAAAAATACACTTACAAAAGCATTTAAAAAAATAAACTTACATAAAAGGGCGAGTTTGGGGACCATCGTTAACCGAGGTACCACTGTATCTCTTAATCTCACATGTCTCCAAAACCCTAGAATTCACTTCTTTTACAACCCCATCTATAAATATGTTAAACAACCATGGTGACATTGCACATCCCTGTTTAAGGCCTACTTCATTACTGGAAAATAATCTCCTTTCTCATGCATACACCGATCTCACTATCTGCATAAAAACTTTACTACTCTTAGTAACCTACTACCTATTTTATACATTTGCAATATCTGCCTCATTGCCCTCGTGACAAAAAGTTCCTTACACTGCTCACTTACATACGTGAAAGTAAATATTTAGTCTACACATACCTAAATCATCCTTGTTCCTCTACAACCCTGTTTTACTTTTAATTCTTTCCAAAAATAACTACCATACAATTTATCCAGGATGTTTAACAGGCTTATTCCTCTATAATTCTCTTCTTGTACTCCTTTCCTTTTGCAAAGGAACTACGTATACATATTCTCTCCCAATCTTGAGGAACCTTCTTTTCTTTCATATATATAATGAACAAATACACCAGCCACTAAGACTATATCCCCACCTGCTTTTAACATTTGTCTTGATTCCATCTATCTCAACTACTTTACCCCCTAGCATTCTACCCACTGCTTCATGCACTTCCCCCACACTCACATCTGGCTTTTCATCACTCCTACATGATATTGTGCCTCCCTTTCATCAACAGCTCCTCAAAATATTCTACCTTACCAGTAATGTCACTTTCCCACTTTTGTTCTTAACTACTAAATCCATTTGTTCCCTTGGCTTTCAACCTGTTAATTCCAATCGAAAACGTTTTCTTATTCTCAGCAAAATTTGCTAATAAAACCTTACCACTCTCTCTCTCTCTCTCCATATACTTTTCCCGTCATATATTTGCCTCTACACTGTAAAAACCTCTTTGCCTTGTCATTCCACCAATTGCATTTTCTTTTCACCCACACCCACTCTCCTATACTCAAATTTCTGCTGCACACATCTATCCCATACTTCTCTTCATCCTTATTTCCTGTACTCTCTCTCTACCTCACCTTTCTGCAAATAGTTTTTTTTATATTTTATCCCAACTATCGTTAGTCTTAAGTTTGCCCAAAGTGCTCTGCACATAAAGGGGCTTTTGGCATGTACACCTAATTGTTATACAGTGGACCCCCGAGTTTCGGTCATAATTCATTCCAGAAGGCTGCTCAATCGCCATTACCGAACGAATTTACTCCCTTAAGAAATAATGTCAAGTAGGTTAGTCCATTTCAGACCCCCAAAAATACACGTACAAAAGCACTTACAATATTACACTTACATAAATGTACGATTTCCGAGGTGACCGAAACTCGGGGGTCCACTGTACTCCTTTGTGCAAACATGTATCATGCAAAAATAAAAAATTATTATTATTATTATTATTATCTCCTCACTAATTTATTAACTTTCACTTCTCTCTTATCCGCTGATGACATTCTTCTTGTACCCCATCTAGCTCTTACTCTCGCAGTAACTACCACTAAATAATGATCTGACAACTCTGTTGCCCCCTCTAAAATCATGCACATCCAGAAGTCTACCTATCAGTCTTTTATCTACTAATACATACTAGTCTAACAAACTGCTATCATTATGTATTAATATTGGTAGAATTACCGACAATATGTTAAGTAAAAGGACACAAATGCAACTAATGTGACATTTTATTGTAGCAATGTTTCACTCCAGGAGCTTTGCAAGAAAAGAGCTCTTCAGATCATTAATTCTCCACGCACCTACACCAATCCTAACAAACTTATAATTCTTCCCAACAGCCAGGTTACACTGAACATTTCTAAAGTACTAGCACAAGCTAACACTAGAGTCGCCATTGCATCCAGCACTTCAATAAAGATCTAACCAGGACAAAATCGAAGCACCATGAACCAGTCAATGCAGGGGTTTACACTATACCCTGTGGAGGCTGTGACAGGATATATGTAGGTGAAACAGCAAGAAACCTTGAAACACACCTCAATGAACACATTAATGCATGTAGGAATGGATATATCGGATCATTATTTAGTTGTAGCTACAGTTGGAGTAAAAGTAGATGGGACAAAAAGAAAATGGCAACAGCAAGTAAGAGAGGTAAGTGTATAAACTAAGGGAGGAGGAAGTTAGGGTGAGATACTATAAGCAACTATTGGCAGAAAGGTGGGCTAGTGCAAGTATGAGTAGGGGGGGAGGGGTTGAAGAGAGTTGGGATAGTTTTAAAAATGCAGTATTAGAATGTGGGGCAGAAGTTTGTGGCTATAGGAGGGTGGGTGCAGGAGGAAAGAGGAGTGAGTGGTGGAATGAAGAAGTAAAGGGAGTGATCAAAGAGAAAAAGGTAGCTTATGAGAGGTTTTTACAAAACAGAAGTGTTGTAAGTAGAGCAGACTATATGGAAAGTAAAAGAAAGGTGAAGAGAGTGGTGAGAGAGTGCAAAAGGAGAGCAGATGAAATAGTGGGAGAGGCACTGTCAACAAATTTTGCGGAAAATAAGAAAAAGTTTTGGAGTGAGATAAACAAGTTAAGAAAGCCTAGGGAACGAATGGATTTGTCAGTTAAAAACAGAGTAGGGGAGTTAGTAAATGGTGAGCTGGAGGTATTGGCTAGATGGCGGGAATATTTTGAGGAACTTTTAAATGTCGATGAAAAAAGGGAGGTGATAATTTCATGCACTGGCCAGGGAGGTATAACTTCGTTTAGGAGGGAAGAAGAGCAGGAGGTGAGTGTGGGGGAGGTGCGTGAGGCATTACATAGAATGAAAGGAGGTAAAGCAGCTGGAACTGATGGGATCATAACAGAAATGTTAAAAGCAGGGGGATATATAGTGTTGGAGTGGTTGGTATTTTTGTTTAATAAATGTATGAAAGAGGGGAAGGTACCTAAGGATTGGCACAGAGCATGTATAGTTCCTTTATATAAAGGGAAGGTGGATAAAAGAGAATAAGAATTATAGGAAAATAAGTTTACTGAGTATACCAGGTAAAGTGTACAGTAGGGTTATTATTGAAAGAATTAGAGGTAAGACAGAGAGTAGGATTGCAGATGAGCAAGGAGGCTTTAGAGTGGGTAGGGATGTGTAGATCAAGTGTTTACAGTGAAGCATATATGTGAACAGTATTTAGATAAAGGTAGAAGTTTTCATTGCATTTATGGATAGGGGAGCAATGTGGCAAATGTTGCAAGTGTATGGAATAGGTAGTAAGTTACTGAAGGCTGTAAAGAGTTTTTATGAGGATAGTGAGGCTCAGGTTAGGGTGTGTAGGAGAGAGGAAGATTACTTCCTGTAAAAGTAGGTCTTAGACAGGGATGTGTAATGTCACCATGGTTGTTTAATATATTTATAGATGGGGTTGTAAAAGAAGTAAATACTAGGGTGTTGGGGAGAGGGATGGGATTAAATTATGGGGAATTAAATGCAAAATGGGAGTTGACACAGTTACTTTTTGCTGATGATACTGTGCTTATGGGAGATTCTAAAGAAAAGTTGCAAAGGTTAGTGGACGAGTTTGGGAGAGTGTGTAAAGGTAGAAAGTTGAAAGTGAACATAGATAAGAGTAAGGTGATGAGGGTATCAAACGATTTAAATAAAGAAAAATTGGATATCACATTGGAGAGAGGGATTATGGAAGAAGTAAATGTTTTCAGATATTTGGGAGTTGACGTGTCAGCAAATGGGTTTATGAAGGATGAGGTTAACCATAGAATTGATGAAGGAAAAAAGGTGAGTGGTGCGTTGAGGTATCTGTGGAGACAAAAAACGTTATCCATGGAGGCAAAGAAGGGAATGTACGAAAGTATAGTGGTACCAACACTCTTATATGGGTGTGAAGCATGGGTTGCAAATGCTGCAGCGAGGAGGAGGCTGGAGGCAGTGAAGATGTCCTGTCTAAGGTGTAAATATTATGCAGAAAATTCGGAATGTCGAAATTAGGAGAAGGTGTGGAGTTACTAAAAGTATTTGTCAAAGGGCTGAAGAGGGGTTGTTGAGGTGGTTTGGTCATTTAGAGAGAATGGATCAAAGTAGAATGACTTGGAGAGCGCATAAATCTGTAGGGGAAGGAAGGCGGGGTAGGGGTCGTCCTAGAAAAGGTTGGAGGGAGGGGGTAAAGGAGGTTTTGTGGGCGAGGGGCTTGGACTTCCAGCAAGCATGTGTGAGCGTGTTAGATAGGAGTGAATGGAGACGAATGGTTTTTGGGACATGACGATCTGTTGGAGTGTGAGCAGGGTAACATTTTGTGAAGGGATTCAGGGAAACCAGTTAATTGATTTAGTTGGACTTGAGTCCTGGAAATGGGAAGTACAATGCCTGCACTTTAAAGGAGGGGTCTGGGATAGTGACAGCTGGGAGGGACTATTCTCAGCTGTCGTATCTGAGCGCCTCTGCAAAGACAGTGATTATGTATGAGTGTGGTGAAAGTGTTGAATGATGATGAAAGTATTTTCTTTCTTTTTGGGTCACCCTGCCTCGGTGGGAGACGGCCGACTTATTGAAAAAAATAATAATAATAATAAATAATAAATGTTTATTTCCTTGCAAAGCTTACAAAGTATGGTTTACATATAAAATATTAATTACAAGGAAGGCCTCTAGCATGCCTAGGCATTTTGGGCAGACTAATCCTAATTCTTACTCTATATTGACACAGGTTATGGAGCAGTACATTTTAATATACAGTGGACCCCCAAGTAACGAGCATAATTCATTCCAGAAGCCTGCTCAAGTGCCATTACCAAACGAATTTACTCCCTTAGAATAATGTCAAGTAGGTTAGTCTATTTCAGACCCCCAAAAATACACTTACAAAAGCACTTACAATATTATACTTACATAACTGTACAATTTCCAGGGTGCTCGTTACTCGGGGGTCCACTGTATCTTATTGCATACTAGGTAACTGAAGTAACTAATTATTTATAATATTGAGGTAGTACAAAACATATAACAAAATTACAATTAGTAAATTTAGTGATGGAAATGATAAGTCTTGGCATGATACACTGTTTCTATTAAAGCTCCTATATTGGTAGAGTTTCTTAGGCAAGCTTAGGGCTAACTTAAAATTTATTAGGCAGTAGCTATAGTATTAGGAATTTCATGTTTACAGTCATTTGGGTGAGTGTAAGTGTAAATTAGGGCAAATCACAGAATATGAGTTGTTCAAAGATGAATAGTGAAGAAAAACCCATATACAGTGGACCCCCGTAAATTGGCCATAATTCGTTCCAGAATGTTGTTTGAGTGGCATTACTGAACGAATTTATTCCCATAAGGACAAATGTAAATTAGATTAGTTGTTTCAGATCCCCAAAAATACACTTACAAAAGCACTTACAAAAATACACTTACATAATTGTTCGAGTTGGGAGGTGGCCAATTTCCGGGGGTCCACTGTACTGGCTTGGAGACAAGAAAGTCACCATAAAAGAAATTTGTCACTATAATGCCAGTACTGGCTAAAAACCTCATACTGGATGGCCAAAGAGGATGTCTGAACACAGATAACATTTCACATATGACTACATCACAGCTCAAAGAAATGCATCCTAAACTCCTAGGTGACCTCTTCATTAGTTTTGTCCAATACTGGCTGCAAAGTTGTCAAGCTGCATGGAACCCCCCCTCACACTCACACAGTTTACCAGGAAATATGTGCACTGGATTGTTGATGGCTGGAAAAAAAGCCATGTGGTCAGACAAATCCACATTTTAGTGCCTTCAAGGCCGTCATAGCAGGTACGACTCTGCATACACAGTGAGTACTATAAACACCCATAATGCATTATAGTTTATACTTCTTTCCCCAAAATGTTACAATGAATGCCGACTGCTACATATCACTGTTCTTGAGGACCACCTGCTGAACATTTTTGAAATTTACGGCTGCACCACTTTTACACAGGATATCGTCCTCTATCAGAAGGCTAAAAAATAACCAAGTGGCTTGCCAAGAAAAATATTGAGGTTTTTACAGTGGCTAGGGAACAGTTCAGACTTCAATCCTATTTAAAATGCCTGGAATATCTTGAAAAAGATGGAATCCTGCCACATTCCATCCATGATGTGCCTTTAGCAGGTGATACAGGACATTTGGGTGAACCAGTTATCCATTGATTACTTCAGGAATCTAAGTGAAAGCATGCCCAAATGGCCTCAAATGGTCATCAAGGCCAAGGGAGAGATGAGAAAATATTAATGCAAGTACTAAGTATAACAGTTTTTGTTTTATGTTCATATTGTTACTTTTTAATGATTTTCATAATAATAAAGGGGAGGTCCACATTATTGTTACAGGCACTATAAGGTCGTATCTAATCTCTGTTTTTAAATGTTAGCATAAAAGAGTATTTGCCATTTTCCATTATTTGGTTAATTTGCATTTTTTATAGGAAGATTAGTAAGGCTATGCACATTTGTTGTCAATCTCTTGAGTATGCACAAAATTCACCATAATAAAAATACAGTGGACCCCCGAGTTTCAGTAAACCCTGGAAATCGTACATTTATGTAAGTATAATATTGTAAGTGCTTGTGGAAAAGTATTTTTGGGGGTCTGAAATAGACTAACCTACGTGACATTTTTCCTAAGGGGGTAAATTCGTTCGGTAATGGCACTTGAGCAGACTTCAGGAGTGAAGTTTTTACGAAACTCGGGGGTCCACTGTACTTTGTTCTCAAATAGTCATCAGTTTCAATAAGAAGCTTCCTGTTATGAACATTAACCCTTTCAGGGTCGATCCCGTAATATTACATCTTGAGAGCCAGTGTCGGACCCTTAATACTACGGCAAAATTCTAGCTCCTTCAAATCTGGTGGAAGAAAGCTGGTAGGCCTATATGAAAGAATGGGTCAGTGTGCGCAGTATAAAAAAAATCCTGCAGCACGCAGTGCATGAGAAAAAAAACTCCGACCGTGTTTTTGGTTTAAAATAGCGACTTTGTGGTGTACTTTCGTATGGTATTTATGGTTGTATTCTCGTTTTCTTGGTCTCATTTGATAGAATGGAAGATATATTACAGAAATGGAGATGAATTTGATTGGTTTCATGAAGAAAAGTACCTTGAAACTGAGCTCAAAGTAGCAGAAATGTTCGATTTTTGCCAATGTTCAAGAGTAAACAATACGTGTCCAACTGGCCAGTCTAAAACACAGTCACGAATGGGTTGACATTATTTATACAATTATTATAATAATGCAGTAATCTGTATCACAGTAAATCTTCTATTTTTTGTGAGAATAAAAATTAAAAATGGAAAGCAAAAGTAATATAAGACAGGCCTGGAGACGTGACTAATGAACAGAGAAAATGTTATTTTAGTGCCAGGAATGTCTGCCTTCTTTATTCTGGACCTTATTTTGAAATTGGTATCTTTTGAAATTTGTGTGAAATTGGCCAAATTGCCAATTTCTGACCACTTTATTGGGTAGTTGAATTCGGTAAATGGGGGGTTTCTCGTACTCAATCGATAGAACAAATGGAGTTCTAGCGAAATAGCTATGATGTTAGTCGACTGGAACACTGGAATTGGCTGAAAATAGAGCTCAAAGTGGGCAAAATCGCTGATGCGTAAATATCGTTGAGATGCGTAAATATCATTTCATAAGAAAAAATCATTTTTTTTAAATTTTCGACCCTTAGAAAGGCTTCATACAAAAATTCAAAATTTTTCCAGTAACTGGAAGCAAAATCTCAAGACATGGGAAAAACCTCCAATGCACTTTTACTGGGCAAACCTAAAATAAGCCTTTAAATCTTTGCTAACAAAAATGTGAATTAGTACGTATATGAAAATTTTGGGAGCAGGCAAGAGTTTTCTGCAAATATACACAAAAGATATACTGTAGAAAATTATCTTTTAGCAACCCTCCAAATATGCTATATCTTGACAGAATAAAAAGGCACAATACCATGATGGGAACAATCTTTCATGCAATATCTAGAGCTTTACTTACCGAAACCCCTTGGGTCTGAATTTCCATTGTGATATCCAGAGAATTTAGGATCAGATTCTGTACCCCAGTTGCTGAAAAATTACAAGACATAAATTTTTTTTAAATGTGTGTACAAATCTTATCAATGTGACAGGGTGATCAGAATTAATTATCCCAGACTGAAGGTTCAAATCCCAATCACTCCATTAAAAAGTTAGTGTAAATAAGTACATATGATTACTTGTGAAAATTTTGGCCACCTGTAATATACCCTTTACTGATTTTGAGTTTTTCTACCCTTGCAGCCCAGCCTGGGGTCAGGCTTTTCTGTTGATTGCCAAGGCAGAGCAACAAACATTTTGAGTTTTCATAAAAAATATAAGAACCTAGATATTCATCAATCATTACAAGTAATTCATTTCCCTACTTAAAAAAATCCTTTCATTACGATACCCATCTATGAATTCAATAGAATGCAATTACACTTTTTCAGTGTTTATTTCTTGGAATTATTATTAAATACACGGAAAACCTAAACTCGTAGGGGTCATACAGCACCTGGGAAATGGGAGACACTCATATTTGATCTGAGGAAGGGAGAGTATAATGTAGACCTAATTCCATGGAGAGTAGGATTATGGAGGAGCAGGGAAGATTTAGAAAGGGTAGGGGATATATAGACCAAGTGTTTACAGTGAAGTAAATGTATGAGCAGTACTTAGATAAGGCTAAAGAGCTCTTTGTTGCATTTATGGATTTAGAAAAGGCATGGAATAGGAGGTAGGTTACTAAAAGCAGTTAAGAGTTTTATGCAGTGAGGCTCAGGTTAGGGTATATAGGAGGAAAGGGGATTATTTCTGCAGTGGGAGTAGGATAAAGACACGGGTGTGTGATGTCACCATGGTTCTTTAACATACAGTGAGCCCCCGGTTTTCGTGATTAATCCGTTCCAGAGGGCCCGGCAAACACCGAATATCACAAACTCTGAATCTATTTTCCCCATAAGAAATAATGGAAATAAAATTAATCCGTTCCAGACACCCAAAAGTATTAAAATAAAATATTTTTGTACATTAAATATACATTAAATTACACAGAAAACAATGAGAAATAATTAAATATAGTACAATAACATGTCACTTACCTTTATTGAAGAGTTGTTGATGTGTGGAAGATGGAAGGAGAGAAGAGGATGGAGTAGTATGCTAGTGTTTGGAAGGGGAATCCCCTTCCATTAACACTGCAGGTACCAAGTTCTTTTCTGGGGTTACTGGCCTTTTTCTTTTAATGGAACTAGAACCAGGTTGAGAGTCACTGGACCCCACTCTAACCAAAAATCTGTCCAGGAGCTCTGTGTCTGGCGTTTCTTTAAAACATCCCTGAAATGGGACACCACATTGTCATTGTACAGGTTGCCAGCATGGCCTGCAACAGCTGTTAGGGTGATATTCATCCATAAAGCCTTGCACATCAGTCCATTGTGCAATGATCTCCTTCAGTTCTACCGTATTTCTGACATTCTTTACCACAGGCTTGGCACTAGGAGCTTTTTTGGGGCCCATGGTGGCTTATTTAGCAGTTGCAAGCACTAAAAACACTGGAATAATGACAATATACAGTGGTACCTCGAGTTACGATGGTCCCCAAAATCGCCCTTTTATGTAAGTTTATTTTTTTAAATGCTTTTGTAGGTATATTTTTGGGGGTGTAAAAGGACTAGTCTATTTTACATTATTCCTTATGGGGATAAATTCGTTTGGTAATGGCACTTGAACAGCATTCTCGAACGAAAAAATATCGTAACTCGAGGTACCACTGTATATGGTATGAATGCGTGGGTGGCGTGGGTGGTGGTCGCTCGCTGGTAAACAATAGCACACTGACGCTGAATGGAGTGCCCGGGCCCGCTCAGGTCACGCGTACGCGTCCGGAACAACTCATGAACTCCGAGCGGATTCGTGAACACCGAGCCAAAATTTTCGCGAAAAAACTTCACAAACACCGATTTTCACGAACTCCGACGCTCACGAACACCAGGGGTTGACTGTATTTTGAAATGGAGTTGTGAAAGAAATGAATGCTAGGGTGTTGGGAAGAAATGTGGGATTGAAATATAGTCTTACCTCAGTTAGCGATATTAATCCGTCAGAGAGGGCGTATCTGTAACCGAATCTATCGTTATCCGAATCAATTTTCCCCATAAGAAATAATAGAAATAAAATTAATCCGTTCCAGACTTCCAAAAGTAGTAAAATAAAATATTTTTTAGAACTTTTTGACATTAAATAATACACAATTTAATGAACATTAAAGAAATACACGTAAATATAGTACAATAACATGTCACTTGCATTTATTGAAGAGTTGTTGATGTGTGGAGGACGGGAGGAGGGCAAATGATGGAGTATAGTATGCAGGTGGCAAGTTCTTTTCTGGGATTACTGGCCTTTTTCTTTTAATGCCACACTCCCCGCATGCCTGCTACACTCCCCGCATGCCTGCTACACTCCCCGCATGACTGCTACACTCCCCGCATGAATGCTACACTCACCGCATGAATGCTACACTCCCGCATGTGCACACTCAGCATGAATGCTACACTCCCCATGAATGCTACACTCACCGCATGAATGCTACACTCACCGCATGAATGCTACACTCACCGCATGAATGCTACACTCACCGCATGAATGCTACACTCACCGCATGAATGCTACACTCACCGCATGAATGCTACACTCACCGCATGAATGCTACACTCACCACTCAGCATGAATGCTACACTCACCGCATGAATGCTACACTCACCGCATGAATGCTACACTCACCGCATGAATGCTACACTCACCGCATGAATGCTACACTCACCATGAATGCTACACTCACCGCATGAATGCTACACTCACCGCATGAATGCTACACTCACCGCATGAATGCTACACTCACCGCATGAATGCTACACTCACCGCATGAATGCTACACTCACCGCATGAATGCTACACTCACCGCATGAATGCTACACTCACCGCATGAATGCTACACTCACCGCATGAATGCTACACTCACCGCATGAATGCTACACTCACCGCATGAATGCTACACTCACCGCATGAATGCTACACTCACCGCATGAATGCTACACTCACCGCATGAATGCTACACTCACCGCATGAATGCTACACTCACCGCATGAATGCTACACTCCCCGCATGAATGCTACACTCCCCGCATGAATGCTACACTCCCCGCATGAATGCTACACTCCCCGCATGAATGCTACACTCACCGCATGAATGCTACACTCACCGCATGAATGCTACACTCACCGCATGAATGCTACACTCACCGCATGAATGCTACACTCACGCATGAATGCTACACTCACCGCATGAATGCTACACTCACCGCATGAATGCTACACTCACCGCATGAATGCTACACTCACCGCATGAATGCTACACTCACCGCATGAATGCTACACTCACCGCATGAATGCTACACTCACCGCATGAATGCTACACTCACCGCATGAATGCTACACTCACCGCATGAATGCTACACTCACCGCATGAATGCTACACTCACCGCATGAATGCTACACTCACCGCATGAATGCTACACTCACCGCATGAATGCTACACTCCCTGCATGAATGCTACACTCCCTGCATGAATGCTACACTCCCGCATGAATGCTACACTCCCTGCATGAATGCTACACTCCGCATGAATGCTACACTCCCGCATGAATGCTACACTCCCTGCATGAATGCTACACTCCCGCATGAATGCTACACTCCCGCATGAATGCTACACTCCCTGCATGAATGCTACACTCCCTGCATGAATGCTACACTCCCTGCATGAATGCTACACTCCCTGCATGAATGCTACACTCCCTGCATGAATGCTACACTCCCTGCATGAATGCTACACTCCCTGCATGAATGCTACACTCCCTGCATGAATGCTACACTCCCTGCATGAATGCTACACTCCCTGCATGAATGCTACACTCCCTGCATGAATGCTACACTCTTTATCACAGGGCTGGCACTAGGAGCTTTCTTTGGACCCATGGTAGCTTATTTAGCAGTTGCAAGCACTAAAAACAGTGGAATAATGACAATATACTGGTATGAATGCGTGGATGGTGGTCGCTCACTTGTAAACAATAGCACACTGACGTTCCCTGGAGTGCCTCGCACAGCTGGGTGCCACGCGGACGTGTCCGGGACGAATATCATAAACCGAACTATCATCGTAAACTGAGTCAATATTTTGACGTAAAAATGTATCGCTACCCGAATTTATCGTTATCCGACGCCATCGTTAACTGAGGTATGACTGTATTGGATCTGATGCAAAGTGGGAGTTATCCAAGTTGCTCTTTGTTGATAACTTATTTTATGGGATTCTGAAAACATTATAAAGATTGATGGACAAATTTAGGAGAGTTTGTAAAACAAGGAAAGAAGAGCAAGATGACAGAATGAATATTGAATTAGAAGGGAGTATGGAGGAAGTGGATGTATTTAGATATTTTAGGGTGGACGTGACGGCCGATGAGTTTATAAAAGATGAGGTGAACTATAGAATAGATGAGTGAGAAAAAAAGTAAGAGATGTGTTAAAAAAAGTACCTGTAGGAAGAAAAGTATTTATACAGGTAAAAGTTAATGTACCAACACATTTATATGGGTGTGAGGAATGGGTTTGAACACTGCAGTGAAGAGGGGCCTAGTGACAGAAAAGATTTCATGTTTGAGAGATTTGAGAGCAGAATGTGGAGTGAATATCATAAACAGAATTCAGAGCATAAAAATTAAAAGGCAACATGGGATCACCAAGGGTATGATTCAAAGGGGTTGAGGAAGGGTTGGTGAGGTAGTTCAGGCATGTAGAGAGGATGCAAAGGGGAAGAGAGGTTGATGAGGGTGTATAAACTTGGGGGTCTAAGGTAGGTAGAGGAGAAAGGGGTCATCTAAAGAATGATGACTGGAGGGAGGGGGTTATAAGAGGCTTGAGTTTTAGGGCTTGAGCATCCAGCAGGCTTGTCTGAGTGTTAGATAGGAGTAAATGGAGACAAGTGTTTTTTTTTTTAAATAGGGTGCTGTTGGAGTGTGAACAAGGAAACTTTTATGAAGGGATTCAGGGATACCAGTTAGCAGGACTCGAGTCCTGGAGGTGGGAAAGGCAATGCATGCACTCTGGAAGGGTGGGGATGTTGCAGTCAGGGGTGGTAACATGATTCTAATGTTAGCATGCTTCTGGAAAGATGGTGACTGAATGAATAATAGTGAGTGTTTTCTATGGGGTCACTGCCTTTGCAGGAGACTGTCAGTGAGTAAAATAACAGGCCAATTTTTTTTTCCACCTGCAACTGAGCCAGAATGATGAAGCTTAAATGTATAATCCAAGACAATTATTATGAAGGTAAAGATATAATAATATACAACCGTGTCCTAGTTTTACTAATTAAAAATATTTTGTGTACTTGGAGAATTCAAAACATGCTAATTTTAAATAAGGTTGATAATAAAAAGCAGCATATAGAAAAAGAAAATCAAAATAATAAATAAAAGATAGGTAGAGGATAGAGGAGATGTTTTGGACAGTTGGATGATTAAGGACAGTCAATTTTCTTTAGAAAAACACCTGGATTTGTAGTCTCCTGATTCAGTAACTATTTTATGAGGGAGCTATCACCCACCACTGTGGTTTCAACTCATATGAATTGTGATAATCCCTGCCATTGTGATCTTTATAGTTTCACCAAAACAATTACAGCTAAACTTTAATGAATTGCAAAGACATCAAATTGTAAATGAGCAAAGCTTAATTTTTTTTTTTTTGCAGAAAAAAACATACATAGACAAAAAGGATATTTCAGACAACTGTCTACTATAGTAAACATAGTACACACCCCACCAGTGGTGGTAAAATTGAGAATGTGAAAAACTTTTCTTGGAATTTAAAAACAAATTATATAAATATATCCTATGTATCCTATATTTTAAACAGAAAAGCATTCATTTACCTAAGCTATTTAAGATTCTCAACCTCCAAAACATTCTATGTTAATATGTTTAATATCACAAAAATGGCCAAGATATTTATCCTTGCTATGACATTCTAAATGAGTGTCTACAAAACCATATTTAACACAGACTGATTTAGAGAAAAAATCTGAAACATTCCAGCCTTTCCTTACTGAAAGCAGGTAGAGAAAATAAGTGAATTTTGCTTTTCAAACAGTTATTTTTTCTTCAAAGTAAATAAACCAAGAAAAGTGACTAACTGTGTGAGCTCCAGGGTAGCCTTTTGTGAAAAGCACCATTTTGTTCTCTCATCTTCATCCTGTGGAATGTCTTTAGCCAATTCAAAGCCCATAAAATATAGAGAAAATTTCATGGATGGAAAATCTAGCTTTTTCAGGAGGTGCATGCCTAACACTCGAGTGTAGAAATCCAAGGAGGCTTTAGGATCTTTGATGCGAAACATTGTTTGCTGGAAGATGAAGTCCTGTATGAAGAAAGAGAATCATTAAACAAGGCATTAAAAGAATCACAAAACCATATTTATAATGTATTTGCACTAGAAATGGTTTGGGTGTGTGAAGCTATAATTGTGTGCAATTTGAGTGTGTAAAGCTATAATTGTGTGCAATAAATGTTTGTTTACACTGTTACAACCAGTGGCAAGCATTCCTAAGAAGCAAGGTAACCACTGTTCACCCTATAAAAATTCTACCCTTCAAGATAAAAATATGTTTAGTTAACGTGTATTACAGTATACAGCATTTAATTTTATATAGCATTCTGCATTTTTGTTGCTTATGTTTCAGTGAATTTAAACCTGATGTAATGAGAATCAAGACTTGTGAAGCTTGCAGGACAAGTGTGTTTATGGCTTGAAAATCTATCCCTGGAATATGCAACATTGGATTTGTCATTGTATTTTCTGCTTTCCTATGGGGTGAAATAATATGACACTTCCAGTAATTTAAATTATATTAACCAACATTTTTACCAAATTCACATAGGTAAATATGATTCATAATATAATATGCTGTGAAAAGTATTTATTTTGAAATTTCCCATCAAGAATATTTTTTTGTAATCAATGAGCAGAATTAATTTTTGATAGAGATTTGGCACAGAGAGGTGGCACAGCTATATACTACTCCGAATAACTTTGATGTATTAAATCTACTTGCACTAGGGATAAATATGGTGAATATACATTTGCTAAATTTAAATCCAAAAACCTAAAAAAAACTTTAAAAGGTGGAGGAATCTACACAGTACCTCACTCCAATATTTACTCATTTAGTGAAAACCTAAGAAACATGATAACTGCCACAAGAGATGAATAACACCACCTGATACTTACAGGTGACTTCAACATAAACCTCATCCATGACCACAACCCACAAGTAACTGAATTCACAAATGCCATGAGCATCTGTTTACTTCTGCCAAATATGGCTTATTGAAGCCATAAAGAGTGAACTAATAGAATATTAAATTTTCTTGCATTCATTGTAACTCACCAAATGACCATATTTACAATTACAACACTGTTATTGCCTTATTAATCTAAAGTTAGTTTTAAGTTTGTCTGAAATGCTCTGCATATAAAGGAGCTTTTTGGCATGTTCACCCAATTGTTACACTACTTTGTACAAACTTTTATCATGCTAAAATAAAATTATTATTATTATTATTATTATTATTATGGAAAACTTTGCATACTGGGTTATCTCACACAATTTCCTCTCATCCATACCCACCACAAACTGCTGCCAGCAGCACCACACAAATGAATCCTTGGTTGCTATAACCATTAATGAAAAATAATTTACCATGTTTAAATTTAATATACACAAGTCTGAAAGAAGTTAACCCTTGAACTGTGTGTCTGTGTCATATACAGTGGTCCCTCGGTTTTCGCCGAAAATTCGTTCCAGAATGCTGCTCAAGTGCCATTACCGAATGAATTTACTTCCTTAAGAAATAATGTCACGTAGGTTAGTCTATTTCAGACCCCCAAAAATACACTTGCAACAGCACTTACGAAAATACACTTACATAAATGTTTGAGTTTGGAGATGCACGAAAACCGAGGGACCACTGTACAGTGGACCCCCGAGTAACGAACACCCCGTAAATCGTACAATTATGTAAGTATAATATTGTAAGTGCTTGTGGAAGTGTATTTTTGGGGGTCTGAAATAGACTAACCTACGTGATATTATTCCTTAAGGGAGTAAATTCGTTCAGTAATGGCACTTGAGCAGACTTCTGGAATGAAGTTTTTTCGTTACTCGGGGGTCCACTGTATAGGCAGAGGATCCAACTGTGTGCAACATGTATATACAGTGGACCCCCGGTTATCGGCCATAATTCGTTCCAGAATGGTGTTCGAGTGCTGTTACTGAACGAATTTGTTCCCATAAGGAATAATGTAAATTAGATTAGTCCTTTTAGACCCCCAAAAATACACTTACAAATCATCTTCTTTCAACACGTCAACCGCTTCCCACTGAAGCAGGGTGGCCCAAAAGGACAAACAAAAGTTTCTCCTTTTAAATTTAGTAATATATACAGGAGAAGGGGTTACTAGCCCCTTGCTCCAGGCATTTTAGTCGCCTCTTTACGACACGCATGGCTTACGGAAGAAGAATTCTGTTCCACTTCCCCATGGAGATAAGAGGAAATAAGAACAAGAACTACAGTGGTACCCCGACTTTTATGTAATTTTATTTTTTTAAATGCTTTTGTAAGTGTAATTTTGGGGGTCTAAAAGGACTAGTCTATTTTACATAATTTCTTATGGAGATAAATTCGTTTGGTAATGGCACTTGAACAGCATTCTGGAATGAAAAAATATCGTAAGTCGGGGTACCACTGTAGTAAGAAAATAGAAGAAAACCCAGAGGGGTGTGTGTATATATATATACAGTGGACCCCCGAGTTTCGTAAAAACTTCACTCCTGAAGTCTGCTCAAGTGCCATTACCGAACGAATTTACTCCCTTAAGGAAAAATTTCACGTAGGTTAGTCTATTTCAGACCCCCAAAATACACTTCCACAGAACTTACAAAATTATACTTACATAATTGCACGATTTCCGGGGTATTCGTTAACCGAGGGTCCACTGTATATATCTTTCTTTCTTTCAACACGTCGGCCGTTTCCCACCAATGCGGGGTGGCCCAAAAGGAAAAAGCGAAAGTTTCTCCTTTTACATTTAGTAATATACACAGAAGGGGTTACTAGCCCCTTGCTCCCGGCATTTTAATTGCCTCTTACGACACGCATGGCTTACGGAGGAAGAATACTGTTCCACTTCCCCATGGAGATAAGAGGAAATAAGAACAAGAACTAGTAAGAAAATAGAAGAAAACCCAGAGGGGTGTGTATATATATATGCTTGTACATGAATGTGTAGTGTGACCTAAGTGTAAGTAGAAGTAACAAGACATACCTGAAATCTTGCATGTTTATGAGACAGAAAAAAAGACACCAGCAATCCTACCATCATGTAAAACAATTACAGGCTTTTGCTTTACACTCACTTGGCAGGACGGTAGTACCTCCCTGGGCAGTTGCTGTCTACCAACCTACTACCTAGAACACTTACAAATGTACTTACAAAAATACACTTACATAACTGTTCGAGTTTGGAGCAGTACGAATTCCGGGGTCCACTGTATACAATTTGTGTGTTCTTAAATATACCATGTGTTGCCAGTCAAAGCTTCAGATCAACTGTTTGGGTCTCGTACCAGCACCTCACACCTAATAAAGAATGTAGGCCCAAGCAGTGCAACATGGGTCACACTGTTTTAGTAGCAAAATGGCACACCTACAGGAGAACTTGCCTCCCACTATAAGTAGATAACTATACCTGAATAGTTCCACTTAGAAAACTGTGCTTTAAACTGTAAAACAAAAACAAAAAATATTTCACAATTTCCCCACACAGAGGGGTAACTACCAATACATGACCTCCCACAGATAAAGGGTTAAAACATACTGAAGATTACTATTTGTTAAACCCTTTCACTAGTGGCACCTCCAAAATTAAGTCCTGACAATAGAAATAAAAAAAAATCTAAAATGGAAAGACTTATGAAATTATGCACGCACAAAGATGATGGTCTGGGCGCAATTTATGAATCAGTGATTTCAGCTACTTTCAGTCTTATTTTAAGCCCAATCCAATGCTCAATTAAACCAAATTCTTCTATTTTGCTAGTATGCCTTTCATTCAATAAGTACAAGGAACAGCCATAAAGAACAATCTATAAGTGTACAGTACGTATTTGGTAATTTTGGCCAATTTTACACAAAATTAAAAAAAAAATTATAAAAGTCGAGAATGAACACTGTAGGTATCCTAACCAATAAAGAAACATTTCTGCTGTTTATTAATCACATCCTCTAGGCTCTCCTACATCACACCTGCCCTCCATTTTGAATTCATCACACCAAAACCTCGAAGGTTTACCCTATTTCTCAGATAATAAAATATAAGAAAAATGATTGGTCATGGTTTAGGGCATCCTAATATTTGAAGAAGACCTAGTTAAAACCCATAAAACAGACTGGGTGAAGGGGTAGGGGGTCCTTACTTATCCTAAAGAAAATTGTCAGAAATCAAATATTTCTGTTACTTTGAGCCCAATTTCAAGCTCCTTCTGAAACCAACCAAAATCATTTATAATTCAGTAGTATGTTTTCCATTCTATAAAAGGATACCAAGAAACATCCAATAAAATCATAAATTATCCTAAAAAACACCTCAAACTATTTTAAACCAAACACAAGGTCCGAGGTTTGGTTTCCCTATCATTTACTTCTTGGGACAGGTATAAGAAGCATCCTGCTATCTATAACAGGAACCTGCACAAGCAAACCTGTTGGCAAATGAAAGAAATCCAAAATTGAGCCATCTCTAGATAGGTAGCAGAAACAAAACCAAATGGTCTTTGGTCAAAGACCAACAAGGTTACTCAACTGATGATATTATTCCACCTTAAAATCGACAGGATGGGACTGTTTCTACCAGCACTCAAAAGAAAGCTGGCCTCTTTGCTGAACATTTTGCTGCCAAGATGCAGCAGCAGCAGTAGTAGTAGTCAGTCAAAGACTAAGAAAGAGGAGCACTGCAAGGAAGCTAGGGGCCCCACAAAGGGTAGGAACAAGAACACAGAGGGGAGGGGAATTACAGTGGTACCTCGACTTACGATGTTATCATCTTACGTTATATTCGATAACCGATATTTATAACGTAAGAAATTTGAATGCGACTTACGATGTTTGATTCGTCTAACGACATTCGTACCAGACGTGTCCGCTTGGCGCCCAGCTGAGCGCGCACTCCAGGGAGCGTCAGTGCTATTGTTTACAAGCGAGAGCGACCACCCACCCACACCCACGCATTCATACCAGTATATTGTCATTATTCCACTGTTTTTAGTGCTTGCAACTGCTAAATAAGCTACCATGGGTCCAAGGAAAGATCCTAGTGCTAAGCCTGTGGTAAAGAATGTGCAGGGAGTGAAGCATTTATGCAGGGAGTGTAGCATTTATGCAGGGAGTGTAGCAGGCATGCAGGGAGTGTAGCAGGCATGCAGGGAGTGTAGCAGGCATGCAGGGAGTGTAGCAAAGATGCAGAGAGTGTAGCAGGGATGCAGGGAGTGTAGCAGGCATGCAGGGAGTGTAGCAGGCATGCAGGGAGTGTAGCAAAGATGCAGGGAGTGTAGCAGGGATGCAGGGAGTGTAGCAGGGATGCAGGGAGTGTAGCAGGGATGCAGGGAGTGTAGCAAGGATGCAGGGAGTGTAGCAGGGATGCAGGGAGTGTAACAAAGATGCAGGGAGTGTAGCAGGGATGCAGGGAGTGTAGCAGGGATGCAGGGAGTGTAGCAAAGATGCAGGGAGTGTAGCAGGGATGCAGGGAGTGTAGCAGGGATGCAGGGAGTGTAGCAGGGATGCAGGGAGTGTAGCAGGGATGCAGGGAGTGTAGCAAGGATGCAGGGAGTGTAGCAAGGATGCAGGGAGTGTAGCAAGGATGCAGGGAGTGTAGTAGGCATGCAGGGAGTGTAGCATTCATGCAGGGAGTGTAGCATTCATGGAGGGAGTGTAGCATTCATGCAGGGAGTGTAGCATTCATGCAGGGAGTGTAGCAGGCATGCAGGGAGTGCAGCAGGCATGCAGGGAGTGTAGCATTCATGCAGGGAGTGTAGCATTCATGCAGGGAGTGTAGCATTCATGCAGGGAGTGCAGCAGGCATGTAGGGAGTGCAGCAGGCATGCAGGGAGTGTAGCATTCATGCAGGGAGTGTAGCATTCATGCAGGAGTGTAGCATTCAAAGAAAAGGCCAGTAACCCCAGAAAAGGACTTGGTACCTGCAGTGTTAATGGAAGGATTCCCTTCCAAACACTAGCATACTACTCCACCTTCTCCCTCCTCCCGTCCTCCACACATCAACAACTCTTCAATAAATGTAAGTGACATGTTATTGTTCAATATTTGCATGTGTATTTAGGTATTCTTTATTAAATTATTTATTATTTAATGTCAAAAAGTTCTAAAAAATATTTTATTTAACTACTTTTGGAAGTCTTGGACGGATTAAATTTATTTCCATTATTTCTTATGGGGAAAATTGATTCGTCTAACGATTGTTTCGCCTTAAGATATGCCCTCTCTGACGGATAAATATCGTAAGTCGAGGTACCACTGTATAATGGACCAAACACCCAAGGCAGAAGAAAGAAAACCCAAAGGAGAAAGAGGAAAGGGGAAGAGGGAGAAGGGGAAAAAAGAATCAGGTTAAGTCACGGGTGTTCTGAAGTTTGGAGCATTGTACAATGTAATGGGAAAGGAAGGCATCTACAGAGACAAAGCCAGGACTAAGATTCATACAAGGAAAGTTGTGTACTACGTATAAGGAAAGATTCAACCAGACAGCGACTGTGTAAGTTAGAAGTAGGGTAGACAGTTTTAGCAGAAGGCCAGTCAACTGTGATCTCTGACATGTCAGTCACAATCATCCCATTAACTGGTCTTCTGCTAAAACTCTCTACCCTACTTCTAACTTCCACAGTTGCCATCTGGTTGAATCCTCCCTTATACACAACTTTCCTTGTATGACCCTTAGTCCTGGCTTTGCCTCTATAGATGCCTTCCTTTCCCATTTGATTGAAAAATGCACCAAACTTCAGAACACCCTTGACTTAACCTGATTCTTTTTTCCCCTTCTTCCTCTTCCCCTTTCCTCTTTCGGTTTTGTTTCTTCTGCCTTGGGTGTTTGGTGCATTATTATTTTTTCTCCCCTCTGTGTTCTTGTTCCTACCCTTTGTGGGCCCCTAGCTCCCTTGCAGTGCTCCTCTTTCTTAGTCTCTGACTGACTCCACTACTATTCCTACTACCTCTACCTCTCTTCTTCCTTTCCTACTACCTCTACCTCTCTTCTTCCTTTCCTACTACCTCTCTTGTCCCGTCCCTCCCTCCTCTCCTATTTGTTAGTGTTACTTTGTAAATGGTTCAAATTGGATCGAAACATCGTCATAAGCTCCTCTCTCCCATGTGTGGGTTATTTGTGTATTGTTCCAGTCACGGTATTGTGCCTTTTTGTTATTTATTCCTAGAATGACCCTAGTCTGGAACATGTTTGCACAGCATAATGATATTGATGAATTAAAGTTGGTTGAAGAATGAAATTATTGGCCCACAGATGGCTCCAACTTCATCCTATGCCCCTATTAGTATGTCTCATAACAACAAAAAGGCTTAAATGAGTTGAGGTTGGTAACAGCTCTTAGCTTGTAAATAAAAAAAAAGAAGAGAGAGGGGTGGAGAGTAGAGGAGAGAGAGAGAAGAGGAAAGATAAGAGAGGAGGAAAGAGAAGAGGAAGAAAAAGAGAACAGAAGTAAAGAGTGAAGGAAAGAGGAGAGAGGAGGAAGATAAGAGAGAAGGGGAGGAAGAGAGGATGAAAGAAGAGAGAGGGGGGAGAGAGAGAGGAAGGAAGCAAGTGATAAGAAGGTTCACTGAACATTCAGAGCCAGCAAGCTGAGCACCACCAACAAGATCTCTCATGCCTGATTTTTACAATAAGGTTTTTATTAATTTTTAATAACAATTACTGTATCATCTTTAAAAACTTTACAATAATGACAGCTGCCAAAACATGAGCACTCAAAAGAGCATGTTACACATATTGTTTTTAAGTGCTTTAAGATTCAACATTTTGAATTTCTATTTGTTTTTTGTTACTATGTTGTGTTCTGAAAAAATGCCAATGGAAATGTTCAGCATCTGAAATGGTATCAATGTGCTTAAAAAACAAACCATGTTGGTATCAGATACAATATGCTAGCTGGTGGTGGTAGTGCAGTAATAGTAGTATAATAGTAATAATATAATAGTAAGAGTATACAGTAATAGTATTATAGTATTAGTAGTATAATAGTATAGTAGTACATATAATAGTAATAGTATATAGTAATAGTATATAATAGAATAGTATATAATAGAAATAGTATATAATAGAAATAGTATATAATAGTAATAGTACAGTGGTCAGTTTTGAAATGTCAGATGCTGCTATGCCATTACGAAGAATTATTCATAAGAAATAATGTCACGTAGTTAGCTATTCAGAAATATACATAATAGAAATACATTAATATAATGTATAAGTTTTGAGTCATAACAGGGAATAGTATAACAGTAATAGTATAACAGTATACCTGGAGAGAGTTCCAGGGGTCAACGCTCCCGCGGCCCGGTTTGTGACCTAGCCTCATGGTGGATCAGGGCCTGATCAACCAGGCTGTTACTGCTGGCCACACGTGATCCAACGTACAAACCACAGCCCGGCTGGTCGGGTACTGACTTTAGGTGCCTGTCCAGTGCCTGCTTGAAGACAGCCAAGGGGTCTATTGGTAATTCCCGTGATGTATGCTGGGAGGCAGTTGAACAGTCTTGTGCCCCTGACACTTATTGTGTTGTCTCTTATCGTGCTAGTGGCACCCCTGCTTTTCATTGGGGGATGTTGCACTGTCTGCCAAGTCTTTTGCTTTCGTAGGGAGTGATTTTCATGTGTAAGTTTGGTACTATAGCTTGTTGTATAGCAAACAAGCAGAAAATCATGGCTCAATTTACAAAAATCAGTTATCACCACAAATTATTCACTATGAAACTCTTTATATCTAGTGATTGTTCATATAATCTAACACTATTTACAGGACCTTTCATTTTATTAAAAATATTTCAATGTATGATATTGCTCAAAACATTAAGCTAGGCAGAATGGCACATCACACACTTTACAATAATATCTTCTATTTCCTCTTCTGTGCTCTTTTTTTTCTGTAAAAGGAATATTTAGGGAAAGTGGGCACCATGCTTTAGCTGAAGTGGATCACTTTCATCAATATACCAAAGAATTGGTGGTGTGGCTCCAGGTATATTTCTATTATCTGTCTCATGACAGATAAATGAAACTCTGAATTCTGGCTTCCTTCCAGTTTTCACTTGGAACAAATTGTAAGCATTTAGCATTGCCACATGTACGAAATGGAAAAATAATTTCATATACCACTTGAATTTTTTTCTGATGCAATCAGCTGACCCAATTTCCATGTTTGATTTATCAACCAAATGTGTGTTTATGTAATTAATAATGGCAAGTGGTTTTTCAATAAGTTCTTCTGCACATGTCCACTTTTTCAGTTGTCTCATTTCATGTCTGTGTATGGTTGTCAACATTGTTACATCCCACATATCATGCCATCAACATGCCATTATGTCACTGGAATGAAATACTTGCACTTCATTGCATCTAATGGTTTTCTGAATACCTCTGATATACCTTTGATGAGTTCTGAGAATTTTTGTACTCCTGGAGCCCGGCCTATGGCTGGGCTCCAGGAGTAGAACATTTTTAAGATTTTTAAACTCTGTTTCAAACAAATACATAATTAAAAACTTACTTTTGTTGCTTCATCAGGTTCAGCACAACAAGCAACTGCCTCCTCATTTGTTAGGCATGTTGATTCCTCAGCCATGGTACTGTATATACAGTATTTTGTAATCCAGTAAACAGCTTTAAGTCTGAAAAAATAAAAAGCTTCCACATAATTAAGTGAAATATTATAATTAACCCCAGATGAAAAAAAAACAAAGGAAAAGGAAATTTTCACCATTATTAATTCTCTCACTGAATCTCCAAAAGTGAATTAGAGTCACAATTTTGATGACCCTCCAAACTGCAGTATCTCCACCTTCCAAACTTGTAACCCAAAAGGGGGAACATGCAATAAAAAGTTAAAAAGTGAACAATTCACACGGTTTAAATAAATGCCTTGAAGAGCATTGCATACTTCAAACTACATGAAATGCAGCATAAAATACTGTGGGCATCTGCTGGATCTGTATTATATAAAATTTCACTTTTTATTGTGCTCATTACATTTCTTTATTACATTTAACATTCTACAATTTTCGAGAATTTGTAATATGAAAATTTCTTTATTACTGTACATTCTACAATTTAAGAATTTATACTACCTCACATTATTTATTATTACTAGCCAACTAATATTGCATTTTAAGTTACAATATACAGGAGGGCCCCGCTTATACAGCAGGTTAGGTTCTGGATACCGCCTGATAACATATTTATACCATCATATATTAAGCGAGAAATAGAGCTATGCCTAAAATATGTATATACAGTACAGTCAACCCCGGTGCTTGACGGCATCGGAGGTCGTCCAAATCGGTGTTTAACGGGTTTTTTTACAAGAATTTTGGCTCGGTATTAGGCGGCTGCTCGGAGTTGGCAATTCGTCTCGGACGCGTACGCGTGGGCCGTGGCCCAGCTGGGCGCCCAGGCACTCAGTGTGCTATTGTTTACAAGCAAGCGACCACTACCCACGCATTCATACCATATATAGTCATTATTCCAGTGTTTTTAGTGCTTGCAACTACTAAATAAGCCACCTTGGGCCCCAAGAAAGCTCCTAGTGCCAAGCCTGTGGTGAAGAATGTCAGAAATACATGTACGGTAGAATTGAAGAAGGAGATGATAGCAAAATATGAAAGTGGAGTGCGTCACTGAGCTGGCCAGGCTCTATGGCAAATCCCATTCAACCATCTCCTCCATTTTGGCCAAGAGAAAGGAAATCAAGGATGCTGTTGTTGCGAAAGGTGCAAGTATGGTCACAAAACAGAGATCTCAAGTGCTGGAACAAGTGGAAACTTTGTTGTTGGTGTGGATCAACGAGAAACAGTTAGCAGGAGATAGTGTTATGCAGGCAATAATATGTGAAAAAGCAAGGCAGTTGCATGATGATCTCGTCAAGAAAATGCCTGCAACGAGTGCTGAAGTGAACAAATTTAAAGCCAGCAAAGGCTGGTTTGACAGATTTAAGAAGTGAAGTGGCATACATAGTGTTGTGAGGCATGGTGAGGCAGCCAGTTCTGACAAAAGTGCGGCTCAAAAATATGTGCAGGAATTCCAGGGGTACATAGAGGCTGAACAATTCCAACCCCAACAAGTGTTCAATTGTGACAAAACAGGCCTGTTTTGGAAGAAAATGCCAAACAGGACCTTCATTACACAGGAGGAAAAGGCACTCCCAGGACATAAGCCTATGAAAGACAGGCTAACTCTCATGATGTGTGCTAATGCCAGTGGTGATTGCAAAGTGAAGCCTTTACTGGTGTATCATTCTGAAAATCCCTGAGTGTTTGGCAGATGCGGTATCACCAAGTCTAATTTGTGTGTGATGTGGAAGTCTAACAAAAAGGCATGGGTCACTAGGTAAATTTTCCTTGATTGGTTCAAAAATGTGTTTGGCCCCAGTGTGAAGAAATATCTCGAGGAAAATAATTTGCCACTTAAGTGCCTCCTGATAATGGACAATGCTCCTGGTCATCCTCGAGACTTGGCAGAGGAAATTGTGCAGGGCTGTGAGTTCATCAAAGTGAAGTTCTTTCCCCCTAATACCACTCCTCTCCTCCAGCCCATGGACCAGCAGGTCATTTGCAACTTTAAAAAACTCTACACCAAAGCAATGTTTCAAAAGTGCTTTGATGTGACAACAGACATGGATATGACCCTAAAAGAGTTTTGGAAAAATCATTTCCATATCCTGCATTGTGTAAAGCTTATAGGTAAGGCTTGGGAGGGAGTGACTACCAGGACTTTAACTCTACCTGGAGAAAATTGTGGCCAGACTGTGTCCTAGATTTTGAAGGTTTTGGGGATGAGCCTCAGAACCCTGAGCCTGAGCCTGTTGTGCAAGAAATTGTGGAACTGGGCAAGTCCATGGGGTTGGATGTCTGTACCGAGGATGTGGAACAGTTGGTGTTGGTAGAGGAGCACAATGAAGAGCTAACCACTGAAGGTCTGCAAGAGCTTCAACAGCAACAACAGACCACAGTTCAGGAAAATGGTCAAGAGGGGGAGGAGGTGGAACCGAGATGGAAGAAGGTGCCTTCTTCAAAAATTAAGGAGATTTGTGCCCAATGGACTAATGTGCGAACATTTATGTATGATTATCACCCTAACTAAGATGTTGCAGGCCGTATATGCGACATGTTTAATGACAATGTCTTGTTACATTTTAGGGACATTTTAAAGAACCGCCAGACACAGAGCTCCCTGGACAGATTTTTTGTGAGAGAGGGGTCCAGTGACTCTCAAGCTGGTCCTAGTGGCATTAAAAGAAAAAGGCCAGTAACCCCAGAAAAGAACTTGCCATCTGCAGTGTTAATGGAAGGGGATTTCCCTTCCAAACACTAGCATACTACTCCACCTTCTCCCCTCCTCCTGTCTTCCACACATCAACAACTCTTCAATAAATGTAAGTGACATGTTATTGTACTATTATTTCTTATTTTTTTTATAAAATTGTGTATAATTTAATGTCAAAAAGTTCTAAAAAATATTTTATTTTAATACTTTTGGATGTCTGGAATGGATTAATTTTATTTCCATTATTTCTTATGGGGAAAATAGAATCGGAGTTCGACCAAACCGGTGGTCGACGGGCCCTCTGGAACGGATTACTGACAAGAACCGGGGGTTGACTGTACATGCATTTCTTACCTAAAAATATTTTCCTTCCTAGCTTATAGTGAGTGGTGAATATATTTATAAAGATAGAAGATAAAGATTTTATTTCTTACCAAGGTTACAATGTGTATTTACAATTCTGATTAGTTAAGTACAAAGAAAGACACTATCATGCCGGGGCATTTCGCAGTAAGAAGTCTGAAAAAATGAAGAATGGGTATAACTGAAAACTGCTGCATTACCAAAATGCCATAAAGTGAGGCCCTCCTGTACATGATTTAGGATATTAAGGTAAATTAATATACGTACTGTACATGCATAAATTATTCTTTCCCTAATTATATACCAAATGTTTGTACCTCATACCTGCAACCATTAAGCCAATCAACCCATAGTGGAAGCTTTAACCCTTTGACTGTCGGAGGCCCCATTCTGAAACTGTCATTCTATGTCGGAAAAGTTTGGAAAAAAAAAAAATTATTTTTTCTTATGAAATGATAGAGAATCTTTCCCCGATTGTAATGACACCAAAAGTATGAAATTTGATTGAAAACTTGCGGAACTACGCTCTCGCAAAGTTAGCGATGTCAGTGATATATACGCATCAGCGATTTCGCCGACTTTGAGCCCTATTTTCAGCCAATTCCATTGGGACAGTTGACCAATCTCATAGCTATTTCTTTAGAACTCCATTTGTTCTATCGATTGAGTACAAGAAATAACCAATTTACAGATTTCAACTACCCAATAAAGTGTTCAGAAAATGGCAATTTCGCCAATTTCATGCAAAATAAAAAAGATGTCAATTTCAAAATAGGGTCCAGAATAAACAATGCAGACATCCCTAGCACTAAAATAAGATGTTATCTGTTCATTAGTCACGTCTTTAGGCCCCTCTTACATTACTCTTGCTTTCTATTTTGATTTTTTATTCACACAAAAAATAGAAGATTTATTGTTATGCAGACTATTGCATTATTGTAAAAATTGTATAAATAATATCTGTGCTCTTGTGAAAGAATATTAGACTCACCAGTTGATGTGTATTGGACGCGTGGTGTGATTTGTTTATTTTTGAACATTGGCATAAATCAAACATTTCCACTACTTTGAGCTCAATTTCAAGATCGTTTACATCATGAAATTAATCACAATCATCTCTATTCCTGTAATATGTTTTCTATTCTATCAAATGAGACCATGAAAAAGAGAATACAACCATAAATACTATACGAAAATACACCTCAAAGTCGGCATTTTAATCCAAAAACACGGTCGGAGTTTTTTTTTTTCTCATTATGTACTGCTTGCTGCAGGATTTTTTTATACTGCACACACTGACCACACAGACCCATTCTCTCACATGTGGGTCTACCAGCTTTCTCATGCTTGATTTGAGGCCGCTAGAATTTAGGCGTATAAATACGTCCAAAACATTGGCTCGTAAGACGTAAATATACGTCTGAAACAGTCAAAGGGTTAATATATTTGCATCACTCAACTGAAGACACCCAGCTCAAGGTTATTTTTTTTTTTTTTTTCATTATTTTCATGAAGAAAAGCTTAAACTGTCAGGCTCACATAATGCCTTGGAAGCAGAATGTAATCATGATTGAAACAAGGGGATGACATGTCAATGTTTACTTTATTTCCAAGTCAGAACCCAGGCAACATTACACACTATTCACAAGACATCCAAAAGAAAAAACTTGTAGTGGAAATTTTTTTTACCGACATATTAGCCATAATATGGTAATAATGATGCAGTAATCCCATGACCAGGCATTGGGTGGCTGGATCATCATCCCTACCACACTATCCCAAGGGATTATCTTTCACAACTTTCTTAATGCAATATAACGTGTGTTTGCCCTCAACAGTAATGTATCATTCATTACATATTATATTAGGTTAGGTTAGGTTACATTGGGTATGGTTGGGCTGAACTGGTTTTCTTACATTTCCACAGACAAAAACTGTCTCAGTTGCACAACCACAAATTTCAGGCAATTTTGCTCAAAAAAATTTTAATGTGGGACCCAGGAATAAAGTAATGATGACAGCTCCAGTTCCATAGACCAAGAGCCCTACATCAGCATCAAAGCACACCCCACCAAAAAAGGGGATTTTTTAGTTTACAGATTAGTGCTGTACTAAAACTTGTATGTATTTGTGTATACCTGAATAAACTCACTTACTAAAATTAGGGCATTGTCTCAGGACCTATTATATGCCTCTACACTACAGCCTCAAGGATGGCTGTGGGGTCCACTAGTTTATATCTATAAAATTTACCACCAATGTATGACTATACCAATTGTGTTTATTCCAACTATTGTATAAAAATGTACATACATGTATGATATGGAAAATTTCATACAATGTACAGTGCTTACCTCAAGGATCCCAATGGAAATAAATCACTGACTTTTTTGGGGTTATCCTAGGTAATTTACACTGAACAATAATTGTACTTGTGTACCTGTGCCTAAATTAACTTACTTATTTATCTTTACTTACACCCTGTGGCAGGGACTTAGCGAAGGTTTTGCTTTAGATACATAAAATATCATATCAAGGTAGAATAAAATAAAAGAGGCTTTATTTGGGACTGTTACAAATGGTTATAAAAAAAATAATATAAACTGGTAAAATGTGTAGTTTTGAGGCTATATGTATATAATGTAAAAATAGTATAGTAAAGTTTACTTTACATCGAGATTTTGTAATTACAGTGGACCCCCGAGTAACGAGCAAAATTCATTTCAGAAGCCTGCTCAAGTGCCATTACCGAACGAATTTACTTCATAATGTCAAGTAGGTTAGTCCATTTCAGACCCCCAAAAATACACTTACAAAAGCACTTACAATATTATACTTACATAATTGTACGATTTCCGGGGTGCTCGTTACTCGGGGGTCTACTGTACAATTTAGAATTGAAGAGCAATGAGAGCCACTATTATGCCATGGCATTATGGGCAGACTTAATCTAATGACTTATTGACTACTTAATACTAGATAAATAGAATGATTCTGTTATAGTTAAAAATTAGCATGTGTTTTTAGCAGATAATAAGTTTACGTACTTATTAATGGTTCATTACGATATGTAATCTAGGAGAGCCCAATGAAGTTGAACTACGTGGTGGTATGAACAAACTGTCCAATAAGTTTATTTAGGCATAAGTACAAAGTACAATTATCATAAATAGTGTAAATTACCAGGATAACCCAAAAATGTAAGACAAAGTGACTAATTTCCACTGGGGTCCTAACCAATATGAATAGGGAATGACATGTTTAATTTCACATGACATGTCAGTTATTATACTACTAAGTTTAAGGCCTACCGATTGCATATAAAGAGCCCTAATGAGAGCAAGTCACATTATTTGACTTTATTAGGCACACTACTCGCTCCCATCTTGTTCCTCATCCTCATATCGGACATAGACAGGGATATAAGCCACAGTGCCGTGTCTTCCTTTGAAGATGACACATGAATCTGCATGACAGTGTCCTCCATTGAAGACACTGCAAGGCTCCAGGCGGACATCAACCAAATCTTTAAATGGGCTGCAGAAAACAATATGAAGTTTAATGAGAAATTTCAATTACTCCGATATGGAAAACGTGAGGAAATTAAAATTTCATCGGAGCATAAAACAAATTCCAACCACACAATAGAGCGAAAAACTAATGTCAAAGACCTGGGAGTGATCATGTCAGAGGATCTCACCTTCAAGGACCATAACATTGTAACAATCGCATCTGCTAGAAAAATGAGAGGATGGATAATGAGAACCTTCAAAACTAGGGATGTCAAGCCCATGATAACACTCTTCAGGTAGCTTGTTCTATCTAGGCTGGAATATTGCTGTACACTACCAGCACGTTTCAAGGCAGGTGAAATTGCCGACCTAGAAAATGTGCAGAGAACCTTCACGGCACGCATAACTGTGATAAAACACTTCCATTACTGGGAACGCTTCAAGTTCCTAAACCTGTACTCCCTAGAATGCAGGCGGGAGAGATACGTACATGATTATATACACTTAGAAAATCCTAGAGGGATTAGTACCAAACTTGCACACGAAAATCAAACCCTACGAAAGCAAAAGACTCGGCAGTCGATGCAACATCATCCCCAATGAAAAGCAGGGGCGCCACTAGCACGTTAAGAGACAACACAATAAGTGTTAGGGGCCTAAGACTGTTCATCTGTCTCCCAGCATACATAAGGTGGATTACCAATTGACCCCTGGCTGTCTTCAAGCAGGCATGGACAGGCACCTAAAGTCGGTACCTGACCAGTCGGGCTGTGGTTCGTACGTTGGATTGCGTGCAGCCAGCAGTAACAGCCTAGTTGATCAGGCCCTGATCCACCATAAGGCCTGGTCACAGGCCGGGCCGCGGGAGCGTTGACCCCTGGAACTCTCTCCAGGTAAACTCCAGGTATCCATGGTCCCCAATGGAAATAAGTCACTGACTTTTTTGGGTTATCCTAGGTAATCTACACATATGCTGCTATGTATGATAATCTATGTAACTGAATTATGTGTACATGTACCTGAATAAAAACTTACTTATCCTGGGCTAAATCTATATAATGCATTATATATATTTGCGACCTCGAGGCCATAATAAAAATTTAAACTTATTTATGAAAGCTTAATTTCAATGTATGTATTGACAACCTATTAACATGCATTACATTTTGTGAGCTTTAATTTTTTAAATGCAGTAGACTGGTAAGCCAGTGAGAGGACTTGGTCATATGACCAAAAGCTACAGTAAACGGGTCATAAATCCTCGTTCACACAAGCGGGTCACCTTAATTAAGTGCCGGGTCAGGACACAATTGTCATGTTCCCTGACTAATAAAATAGTATAAATGCCCCGTACATTACCTTAGGAGCTGCCTGCAGCACCTGTCACCACCTCTAAGTCATCTCCACTCTACCAAGAATACTTCAGTCCCTTAAGAGTATAAAGTTAACTCAGGGTATATATACATGGAGATATGTACCATCCGGGTGTATATACAGTGTGACATAAAGGAGAGTAGTGTCACTTCTTACCTGAGGAGAGGAGTGTTGTATGGCAGCACAGGTCATTCACTCCACCTCCATCATCATGAGATTTTTAACCCATCCTGCACCCCCATCATACCCATTCTCTCCTATATATTTGCTTAAGTGCCTTCACACATACTAAGTGCCTTCACAGTTATCATGCCTTCATTTATTCTTTATTGATTTAAAATTAATCACGTATTTATAAATAAATAGTGGCATCTTGGTCTTCCAACTTGCCCAACAACAGACTATTAATATACTTCATCAGGACACTCTACATATAAGTCAATTTTATTTTCAAATTGTGTATTACCCTGACAAAATAAGGCGACATTTACTTAATATAATTTAGAAAGCCCCTGGTTATGCAAAGCATTTCGGGCAGACTAAAACTTGTCATTGTAAAGTTATATAATTGAAGTTAAATTACTATTTGAATAATAATTTTAATATAATTAAATTATTAAATATAATGATTATTTCAAGTAACAAAACTGTATAGTATTGATTATTTTAGTTAGAGTAACACGGAGAGGGTTCTCTGCCCAAAATGCCCTGCATACTAGGGGCTTTTGGCATGTACACCTCATGTAATCTCAATAACCAAATGTAATTCTTTGTATCATGTCCAAATAAAAATTATTATTATTATTATTATTATTATTATAGAGAGGGTACAAACATTGGGCATGTTTCTTTACACCTGCTGTCCCTGTTCACCCATCAGTATAAAATGGGTACCTGGGTGTTAGTCGACTGGTGTGGGTCGCATCCTGGGACAAAACTAACCTAATTTGCCCGAAATGCTCAGCATAACAAGCGGCTTTCTATATAGTACTATGTCATTGATGTCAGCTAGGACTGTATACCTTGTATATGTACTTGTAGTACATGACGATATTATTATTATTATTATTATATTATATGAGTATCCTGGTAGGCAACACTCTCACCTCACACACTGAGTGTCCTTGGTTCGATCCCCGGCACGGGTAGAAACATTGGAACAGTCCCGTTCACCTAGCAGTAAGTAGGTATCTGGGTAACAAAAAAGGCACAATACCGTGACTGGAACAATATACAAATAACCAGCAATTGAAGAAATGAGCTTACGACGACGTTTCGGTCCGACTTGGTGCAAGTCGGACCGAAACGTCGTCGTAAGATTATTTCTTCAATTGCGGGTTATTTGTGTTGGTATCTGGGTGTTAGTCGACTGGTGTGAGTCGCATCCTGGTGGACCTGGTAGACCGGGCCGCGGGGGTGTTGATCCTAGGAATGCCCTTCAGGTAGCTCTTGATAACGCACTGACTTTCTTGGGTTATCATGGATGGATTAACCTCCGGGGTTAAAAAGCCGAACAACTCTTATCTTACACACGTTTACAATACAGCTAGCCAAAATGAAACAATATTCATGCGTTTTATGACCCTTTAGGGTTTAGCCGCCTAATAATAATAATAATAATAATTAAATTATGATTTATTACATACAAATGTCAATCGATTTATGTAGCAGTTCCTTAAAACAACTGACCCTAATATTTCTGCATTAGAATACGACCACATTATTATTATAATCAAAAGAAGCGCTAAACCACAAGGGTCATATTGCAAATACGACCACAATTTCCCGTCATACACACATGTACATACACACACACACACACACACACACGTGTCAATGCTTTATTTACAGGGAGCAAAGTCAGGGTATTTTTCCAGAATGGTCTGTAATATACCACTGTGGATAAAATACTTTGACATATCTTGAACATTTCTGAGTGAGTTGTCTCTGAATTCATTAATTTTGTCGCACTCCAGTACATAATGACGCAGGGTGTGACAATAATCCAACTGGCAAAGTTTACATCTTGTTTGGTCTACATCTGGTGGTGGTGATTTAACCTGCCAAAGATACTTGTAACCCAGCCGGAGGCGGGCGGTAGTGACATCCAAGAGTCTGCTTATTTTGTTGGATGCACCATAGACATGTGGCTCCTCCTGCATGATAGAATGATGATAGATGGACTGACTGGTGTCAAACTCCTGAGTCTTAAGTCAATAAAATTCAGTTGAAGTTCTTTTCGTATTATTGTTCTCAAACTGCTAACTGACAAGCCAAGATTGTAATCTATCCCCTCTTTGAAAGCATAAAACTTAGCCAATTTATCAGTTCTATCATGCATCTGAAGACCAATGTGAGATGGAATCCACAGCATGTGCACTCTGACTCTACTATCCAGAATCCTACCATACCTGTGCCTGGCTTCTGACACGAGCATGCTACAAGTTATACTTGATGAGTTGAGAGCATTTATGGATGACAGAGAATCAGTTACAATTAGAGAGTTAACCTTAGATACATGGACGCATTTGAGTGCAAGGAGTATGGCAAACAGTTCTGTCTGAAGGGTAGAGGCCCAGTTATTGATGCGTGCTCCAATTTCTTTAAGAGAGCCTATGTGTGTGTGTGTGACCCAACAATTAAAATTTGCACCAATAACTCATTACAGTTGTGGCTGGGTGTAGACTAATAGATTGCTCATTGCTTTATAATTTGTTCATGAGTGCAACCATGTACAGACGTAAGTAAATTTACTTACATGATTCATTACCTTGTAACTAGTGAATTAATTACCATTGTACCTTGTTCAGCTATCAAAACTTTGGGGCCCAGTCTCTGGACCCTATATATACCTCTGTAATCTGCAAATACCTTTGTAACTTGTCATGATTGTGACCATCTGAGTTCATTACCTTTGTAACTTGCTCAGCTATCAAACTTTGAGGTCCAGTCCCTGGACCCATTATGTACCTCTGTAATCTTTTGACTACCGCCCACAGGATGGGTATGGGGTGCATAATAAAGATATCAAAATCAAAAAAAATTTCCCGTCAACGGAATGAAATTTCGAAATGCTCTACATACTAAGTGCGCTGTATGACCCCTGTTGTTTAGCGCTTCTATTTGATTTGATTATAATAATAATCTACATACTAAGGGGCTTTCAGCATGCACACCTAAATGTCACCTATTTCTGTACAAACATTGTACCATGTTGTAATAAAGTCTTTAATCTGTAAACAGTCAACTAACAGTCAGGTAGCTCTTGTCTGCCAGGTGATTATAGGCAGCAAGTGTAAGGAGGCTTGTGTTGGCTAACAAGACTTACCAGGATGTGGTTCGTACGTTGGATTACGTGCGGCCGGCAGTAAGAGCCTGGTTGATCAGTCCCTGGTCAACCATGCTGTTACTGAGAAATGGCATGGTGATACCGACAAGATGTGGAAAAAGACACTTGTGTACAGTTCAGGACATTTATTAAATTAATAAATGTCCTGAACTGTACATAAGATTTTGTTCGGATTATTAACCCTGGAGGGTTAGCCACCCAGGATAACCCAAGAAAGGCAGTGCGTCATTGAGGGACTCTTGTCTTATTTCCATTGTGGTCCTCAATCTTGTCCCCCAGGATGCGACCCACACCAGTCGACTAATACCAAGGTACCTACATGCTAGGTGAACAGGACAACAGGTGTAAGGAAACGCGTCGAATGTTTTCACCCCACCAGAATCGAACCCGGACCCTCAGCGTGTGAACCCGGACCCTCAGCGTGTGAACCTGGCCCCTCGGCGTGTGAACCCGGCCCCTCAGCGTGTGATCCCGGCCCCTCAGCGTGTGAACTCGGCCCCTCGGCGTGTGAACCCGGCCCCTCAGCGTGTGATCCCGGCCCCTCGGTGTGTGATCCCGGCCCCTCGGCGTGTGATCCCGGCCCCTCAGCGTGTGAACTCGGCCCCTCGGCGTGTGAACTCGGCCCCTCGGCGTGTGATCCCGGCCCCTCGGCGTGTGAACCCGGCCCCTCGGCGTGTGAACCCGGCCCCTCAGCGTGTGAACCCGGCCCCTCAGCGTGTGAACCCGGCCCCTCAGCGTGTGATCCCGGCCCCTCAGCGTGTGAACCCGGCCCCTCAGCGTGTGAACCCGGCCCCTCAGCGGGTGAACCCGGCCCCTCAGCGGGTGAACCCGGCCCCTCAGCGGGTGAACCCGGCCCCTCAGCGTGTGAACCCGGCCCCTCAGCGTGTGAACCCGGCCCCTTACATTACTGTTTAGAGCGAGACATAGTCTGTGAATAAAGGTCTTTCTCTGCACATATGTCACGTTTTACCATGAACGAAGACCTGACTATACGTCTTACCCCTCCAGGGAATCAAACTCTGTTTCCCTTCACTTGTAAACTGAGCCTGGTTGTGAGAGTTGGGTGTCTGTATGTAGTTTGCGGATGGAGAATCCGCCCCACACGGGTTTAGCGCTTCACATAATCATAATAAAACTATAATAATCTACCGCTGAAGTCCCAATATGGTTCAGGGTTTAAGAGCAGTTAATCGGACTAAGGGTCGACAATCTAAACTATTTTTTTATGACTTACACTCAGAATCTGGTTAATTAAAAAAATCTAATATAATCACAACGCCACAGGACTTTGAAAAAGCCATAAACGACATGCCCATGCACTCTGCCCCAGGTCCAGGCTCGTGATAATGTCAGAAGATCTCACTTTCAAAGATCACAATGTATCTACCACATAATAAGTGTCAGGGACCCAAGACCGTTCAACTGCCTGCCAGCATACATTAGTGGTATTACCAATAGACCCTGGCTGTCTTCAAGAGGGAGCTGGACAAGCACCTAAAGTCAGTACCTGACCAGCCGGTTTACGTGCGGCCAGCAATAACAGCCTAAAAAGCCATATCACGGGCTGGGATAGAACCCGCGATCAGAGTCATAAAACTCCAGACCGACGCGCTAGTAATAACAGCCTGGTTGATCCCCCCCGAGACCTGGTCATGGACCAGGCTTCGGGGTAGATCAAGGTGTTCCGCGGGGCGTTGACCCTCGGAACACCTTCCAGGGATCTAGCTAATATTTAACGTACAGTGATAATATTTATTTGGATTATCAGTAATGTACCGATAATTTTCACCGGATATTAATGTACTGATATGTATAATAAAATTGATTTAGAGTCTTGATTAATTTAATATCAGAGTAATTTCTGATTACATGTTGTACTGACCCAGAGCTTAACCAATGGTGATGTTTGATCTAGTAATGAAGATAATTTTTGATATAATATCAGGAATTAATATGTACCAAGGCAAAGAGAGGTTTGTTCAAGAACACTCTTAATAATAATAATAATAATAATAATAATAATAATAATAATAATAATAATATTTTTATTTAATACAAGTACATGTACAAGGTATACAGTACACACACAACCAGTCCTAGCTGACATCAATGACATACTACTATATAGAAAGCCGCTTGTTATGCTGAGCATTTTGGGGAAATTAGGTCAGTTTTGTTCCAGGATGCGACCCACACCAGTCGACTAACACCCAGGTACCTATTTTATACTGATGGTTGAACAGGGACAGCAGGTGTCTTATGGAAACACGTCCCTAATGTTTTCCAGCCGTACCGGGGATTCGAACTCTGGACCTCAGTGTGTGAGCTGAGTGCGCTAGCGATCGAGCTACGAGACACCTGAAGATGGACTATGTAAGCATTATTAACTTGGGCACATCCTTCATTATTTTCAATGATAATCTTTCAGTGACAGATCCTTCACACGTTAATACATTACTAATATCATTATATAATATTCGAGTGAACTAAGGTAATTAATTCGTGTAGATGAATGATTCACTTGCTACTCTGTTAAGCCTGGAGATTGAATTATAATAAATATTTGAGTTTTTTATATAATGTTTAAAACAGTTCGGTTATACACGCCACACAAGCCTCACGCACGCACGCACGCACGCACACACGCACAACTGCTGCAGACTACATAACGAGACAGCTATTAATAACTTTATAACAGCTATGATTAACATCGACTGGCATAACGAGATAGAAACATATTCAGATACCGATGAATGTATTAATAATTTTCTAAAAAAAAACCACTACCTCTATAACAAGCATTGCCCTAAAAAACTAAACAGATCACAGAAAATAGACTGAATAGTCCCTGGCTAACACCCAGCATCCTTAAATCCATTAACACAAAGCACCTATATGAAAAACAGTACAGAATGGGTCAAATACCCAGAGACCATTCTAAACGTTACTCGTCAATCCTTACCAGCCTGATAAGGTCAAAAAATTGTATTATGAGAACAGATTACATAACATAAAAGGTGATATGAAAAAAAACTGGAAAACCCTATCTGAAATTCTAGGAACTAAAAGGATATCCAAAAATAAAACAGTCAAATTAACAAAATCAGATGAATCCCGACTACCACCAACTGAGACAACAAACAGAATTAATGATTTCTTCTCTACCATAAGAAAGAACCTAGCGAGTAAGATCCCAAGCTCGAATACCCGTCCATCAGACTACCTCAGGGGCATCTACCCGAAAACACTATTCCTAGCTCCAACCAACCCAACAGAAGTCTCGCTCATCATCAACATCCTTAAAAACAAGGCAGGAGATATAAATAACTTACCACCTTTTATGTACAAAAAAACTTCTCAAGTACTGTTACCAATTATTGCAACACACTTTAACAAATCCATCGAATCCTCCACCTTTCCATCAATTCTCAAAATAGCGAGGGTCACCCCGATCCACAAAGGAGGAGATCAAGCAGACTTGAATAACTAGACCAATATCTAACTTACCTCTGCTCTCTAAAATCTTTGAAAAATTAATTCATAGGCAGATCTATTCCTGTCTCGTCTCACACAACATACTCAACCCCTGTCAGTTTGGATTAAGGACTAATAAAAGCACAAATGATTCTATTATACACATGCTAGAACTAATTTACACCGCTCTCGAGAATAAAGAAGTCCCGCTGGGAATCTTCATAGATTTACGTAAAGCTTTTGATACAGTCGACCATGATTTGCTGCACATTAAATTAACACACTATGGTATAAGATGGCACTCCCTCAACTACCTAAAGTCATACCTTAGTGACAGAAGCCAATATGTGTACACAAATGGAGCTAACTCTTCCACACAACCAATTACAGTCGGGGTCCCTCAAGAAAGTGTCCTTGGACAACTCCTCTTCCTCATTTACATCAATGACCTACCGAATGCGTCACAACTACTCAAGCCCATATTATTTTCAGAAGAAACTACATACGTCTTCTCTCACCCAAACCCAGTCATACTGGCCAACACTGTTAATGCTGAATTGCAGAAAATATCTACCTGGATGATACTAATAAGCTTACTCTCAATACTGACAAAACCTATTTCATTCAGTTTGGAAACAGAGCTACAAATGTTCCACTTAACATAACGCTAAACGGTTCACCCATCACAAGATTCACAGAGGAAAAATTCCTAGGAATCCACATTTACAGTAGCCTCAAATTCCAGACACATATGCAACAAATTTCCAAGAAAATCTCTAAAACAGTAGGCATACTATCAAAGATACGGTACTATGTTCCACAATCAGCTCTCCTTGCACTGTATCATTCACTCATCTACGCTTATCTCACCTATGGAATTTGTGCATGGGGATCAACAACATTCAATCACCCAAGACCACTAATAACCCAGCAAAAGGCTGCAGTCAGAATGATAACAAATTCCCACTCCAAACAGCATACTCCACCAATATTCAAAAGCCTAAAACTACTCACCGTAAAGAACATTCATACTTATTATTGTGCCTAGTACATACATAAAACACTACACTCAAGCTTCTCCTCACCAACCTTAACAGGACGCACGACCATAACACAAGACACAGATCACTTTTTGATGTACCCCGTGTCCATATCACACTGTGTAAAAACTCTATGCACATAAAGGACCCCGACATTTGGAATTCATTACCAGTAAATACTAAAGTAACCCGGTCTGAACATCAATTTAAGACTCTTCTCAAAAACCACATACTCACCCTAAACTAAAAACTCAATACTCAATACTTATCTTTACCAAAAAATCTCCCAATTACCTAAATCTTAAAACCTCAAAATTAGATGCCCAAAGTTCATACATTACTTATACTACATGGTAGTATAAATACCTGCCCAAAACAATACTGCCTTACACCCAGTTGTAGCATTCTCATACTGTAAACTACTTTCAAAAATGCACAATGTTATATTCCCATAATATAATTTAATAATTTACTATTGATATAAACAACCTACAAAATACTTTCAACTTGTCCCAATGTAATATCGCCAGATTTTTAATTTGAGTAAACTTACTGTCTGCTATAAATAAAAACAGATGTACAACTTCAACAAACTATGATCAATTTCTCTAGTATTAAGTAGTATGTAAGCCATTAAATTTAGTCTGCCCATAATGCCATGACATGATAGTGGCTCTCTTTGCACTGCAACTCATTATTGTAATTACATAATCTCAATGTAAACTTGCAAGGAAATAAAATTTGTATTTGTATTGTATATGGGCGCCTGGCAAACCTCAGAATAGCGTTCCGATACCTCAGTAATGAATCGTTCAAGACTCTGTACACCGTGTACGTCATTCCCATACTGGAGTATGCAGCACCAGTTTGGAACCCACACCTGGTAAGCACGTCAAGAAATTAGAGAAAGTGTAAAGGTTTGCAACAAGGCTAGTTCCAGAGCTAAGGGGAATGTCCTACAAAGAAAGGTTAAGGGAAATCGGCCTGACGACAGTGGACAGGAGGGTTAGGAGAGACATGATAACAACATACAGAATACTGCCAGGAATTGAAAAGGTGGAGACAGGATGTTCCAGAGATGGGGCACAGAAACAAGGGGTCACAATTGGAAGTTGAAGACTCAAATGAGTCAAAGATGTTAGGAAGTATTTATTTAGTCATAGAGTTGTCAGGAAGTTGAATAGTCTGGCAAGTGATGTAGTGGAGGCAGGAACCATACATAGTTTTAAGACGAGGTATGATAAAACTCATGGAGCAGGGAGAGAGAGGACCTAGTAGCGATCAGTGAAGAGGCGGGGCCAGGAGCTATGTATCGACCCCTGCAACCACAAATAAGCGAGTACACACACCAGGAGCTGTGAATAGACCCCTGCACATACACGTATCTCAGGAGCTGTGACTCTACCTCTACAAATAGGGGAGTACACACACATAAGGTGTGAATCGACCACTGCAACCACAAATATGTGAGTACACATACGCACACATAAAAAACATACATACATAAATACACTACATAACCAAATCCACATAGGCAACAGATCAAGTATCTATCGACAAGTTCCTTTGACAACTGGTACCCAACACTCGCCCAGAAACACCTACCTGTGAAACAACAATCCAAGCGTCTGTGGGCTGGTGCCTTTGATAACTGGCCACTAACTAGCTAACACAGTAAAGATATAACGTAAACTTTCCTAGAGTCAGGAACTTTTTCCCTGACGAGGTCGAACCCCAGGAAAACTATGAAGCAACGGGCCACCCCGACACGGTGCTTCAAGAGAAAAAGAAAGGAGCACTAGGAAAGGAAGTATTGTATGATTCGTATGGATTTACCGTTTGTTTCAAAATATAATTATTATATTAATTGTACAATAATATTATAGGATAATTTATTATAAATGTATTATTGCAATCTGAAAATACGTAAATTTTCATATGTATGTATGTGTGTGTGTGTGTGTGTGTGTGTGTGTGTGTGTGTGTGTGTGTGTGTGTGTGTGTGTGTGTGTGTGTGTGTGTGTGTATGTGTGTGGTGCCTAATAGGTAAAACTTGAGAATTTTGGCTTAAATAGCAAAGCTCTTCTTACCGAATAAGGCAAGCGAAAATTTGTGAATGAAATAATTTCTCAAAAACCATTCTGAACCTAACAAAAAAAATACATTTCGGTGTTTGTTTATTATTAAATTATTGTAAACTTATCTAAAATATATCTAGTTGGATTAGGCTAAATTAAATTGCGCTTATTATAGTAAGGTTAGACAAGTTTTCTAAGGTAGCTCAGACATCAAGGACATCACATTTGAAAGGCCCCTTGGAGCTAGTGATCACGTGGTTCTGAGCTTTGAATACATAGAGAGACAAGTGGAGAGAGTAACAGGAGTAGGATGGGAAAGACCAAACTACAAAAGGGGGACTACACAGATATGAGGAACTTCCTGCAGGAGGTTCAGTGGGAAAGAGAATTGGCAGGAAATTCAGTAAACAAAATGATGGACTACGTAACATCAAAATGCAAGGAGGCAGAGGAAAGGTTTATTCCCAAGGGCAACAGAAATAATGGGAAGACCAGAACGAGCCCTTGGTTTACCCAAAGGTGTAGGGACGCAAAAACTAAGTGCACTAGTGAATGGAAAAAATACAGAAAACAAAGGACCCAGGAAAATAAAGTGATCAGTCGAAGAGCCAGAAACGAGTATGCACAGATAAGGAGGAAGGCCCAGCGACAGTACGAAAACGACATAGCATCGAAAGTCAAGTCTGACATGAAGCTGTTGTATAGCCACATCAAGAGAAAGACAACAGTCAAGGACCAGGTAATCAGGCTTAGGAAAGAAGGTGTGGAGCTCACAAGAAGTATGTGGGGAGCTCACAAGAAACGACCAAGAAGTATGTGAGGAGCTCACAAGAAACGACCAAGAAGTATGTGAGGAGCTCACAAGAAACGACCAAGAAGTATGTGAGGAGCTCACAAGAAACGACCAAGAAGTATGTGAGGAGCTCACAAGAAACGACCAAGAAGTATGTGAGGAGCTCACAAGAAACGACCAAGAAGTATGTGAGGAGCTCACAAGAAACGACCAAGAAGTATGTGAGGAGCTCAACATGAGATTTAAAGAAGTATTTACAGTGGAGACAGAAAAGTCTCCGGAAGGTCAGAACAGAGGGGTACACCAACAAGGGATATACCAACAGGTGTTGGATGAAATACACACAACCGAGGAGGAGGTGAAGATGCTAAGTGGCCTTAATACCTCAAAGGCGGTGGGACCAGACATCTCTCCATGGGTCCTTAGAGAGGAAGCAGAGACGCTGTGTGTGCCACTAACCACAATTTTCAACACTTCCACTGAAACTGGGCAACTACTTGAGGCATGGAAGACGGCAAATGTAGTCCCCATTTTAAAGAAAGGAGACAGAAATGAGGCACTAAACTATAGACCAGTGTCACTGACGTGTATAGTATGCAAAGTAATGGAGAAGATTATCAGGGGGAGAGTGGTGGAGCACCTAGAACGGAACAAAGTTATAAATGACAACCAGCTCGGATTCATGGAAGGCAAATCCTTTGTTACAAACCTACTGGAGTTTTATGACAAGGTAATGGAAGTAAGACAAGAGAGAGAGGGGTAAGTAGATTGCATTTTTTTGGACTGCAAGAAGGCCTTTGACACAGTTCCTCACAAGTGATTATTGCCAAAGCTAGAAGATCAGGCACGAATAACAGGAAGGGCACTGCAATGGATCAGAGAATACCTGACAGGGAGGCAACAACGGGTCATGGTGCATGATGAGGTATCACAGTGGCCGCATGTGACGAGCAGGGTCCCGCAGGGGTCAGTCCTAGGACCAGTGCTATTCTTGGTATATGTGAATAACATGACGGACGGGATAGACTCAGAAGTGTCTCTGTTCGCAGATGATGTGAAATTAATGAGGAGAATTAAATCAGATGAGGATCAGGCAGGACTTCAAAGAGCTGGACATGCTGGACACCTGGTCCAGCAACTGGCTTCTCGAATTTAATCCCACCAAATGCAAAGTCATGAAGATCGGGGAAGGGCAAAGAAGACCGCAGACAGAGTATAGGCTAGGTGGACAAAGACTGCAAACCTCGTTAAAGGAAAAAGACCTTGGGGTGAGTATAACACCAAGCACGTCTCCAGAAGCACACATCAACCAGATAACTGCAGCAGCATATGGGCGACTGGCAAACCTAAGATTAGCGTTCCGATACCTTAATAAGGAATCGTTCAAGACACTGTACACCGTGTGCGTCAGGCCCACACTGGAGTATGCAGCACCAGTTTGGAACCCACACATGGTCAAGCACGTCAAGAAATTAGAGAAAGTGCAAAGGTTTGCGACAAGGTTAGTTCCTGAGCTAAGGGGAATGTCCTACGATGAAAGGTTAAGGGAAATCGGTCTGACAACACTGGAGGACAGAAGGGTTAGAGGAGACATGATAACGACATATAAAATACTGCGAGGAATAGATAAGGTGGACAGAGACAAGATGTTCCAGAGAGGGGACACAGAAACAAGGGGTCACAATTGGAAGTTGAAGACTAAGAGTCAAAGGGATGTTAGGAAGTATTTCTTCAGTCATAGAGTTGTCAGGAAGTGGAATAGCCTAGAAAGTGACGTAGTGGAGGCAGGAACCACACATAGTTTTAAGACGATGTTTGATAAAGCTCATGGAGCAGGGCGAGAGAGGACCTAGTAGCAATCAGTGAAGAGGCGGGGCCAGGAGCTATGAATCGACCCCTGCAACCACAAATAGGTGAGTACAAATAGGTGAGTACACACACACGCACTTCAATGGATCAGGGAATACCTGTCAGGAAGACAGCAGCGAGTCATGGTTCGTGGCGAGGTGTCAGAGTGGGCGCCTGTGACGAGTGGGGTTCCACAGGGGTCAGTCCTAGGACCGGTTCTGTTTCTGGTATTTGTGAACGACATGACGGAAGGAATAGCCTCCGAAGTGTCCCTGTTTGCAGATGATGTGAAGTTGATGAGAAGAATTCAATCGGACGAGGACCAGGCAGAACTACAAAGGGATCTGGACAGGCTGCAGGACTGGTCCAGAAATTGGCTCCTTGAGTTCAACCCCACCAAGTGCAAAGTCATGAAGATTGGGGAAGATCAAAGAAGACCGCAGACGAAGTACAGTCTAAGTGGCCAGAGACTACAAACCTCACTCAAGTAAAAAGATCTTGGGGTGAGTACAACACCAGGCACATTTCCTGAGGCGCACATCAACCAAATAACTGCTGCAGCATACGGGCGCCTAGCAAACCTAAGAACAGCATTTCGACATCTTAATAAGGAATCGTTCAGAACTCTGTACACTGTGTACGTTAGGCCCATACTGGAGTATGCAGCACCAGTTTGGAACCCACACCTAGCCAACCACATAAATAATAATAATAATAATTTATTTAAACATGGTACAATGATACATAGTTTGGTAGACATGATACATAGGTATAAATGAGATGTACATGCCAAAAGCCCCTAATTTGCTGCGCATTGAGAAAGTGCAAAGGTTTGCAACAAGACTAGTCCCGTAGCTAAGGGGTATGTCCTACGAGGAGAGGTTAAGGGAAATCGACCTGACGACACTGGAGGACAGGAGAGATAGGGGGGACATAACATAAAATACCGAGAGGAATTGACAAGGTGGACAGAGACAGAATGTTCCAGAGATGGGACACAGCAACAAAGGGTCACAGTTGGAAGTTGAAGACTCAGATGAATCACAGGGATGTTAGGAAGTATTTCTTCAGTCACAGAGTGGTCAGGAAGTGGAATAGCTTGGGAAGTGATGTAGTGGAGGCAGGATCCATTCATAGCTTCAAGAAGAGGTATGATGAGGCTCATGGCGAAGGGAGAGTGACCCAGTAGCGGCCAGTCAAGAGGCGGGGCCAGGAGCTATGAATTGACCCCTGCAACCACAACTAGGTGAGTACACACATACACGCACGCATATGCAACAGGCCTAGTGTCTAATCGACATGTGCCTAGGACAAAATGGTAAAAAACACACACACACATCAACCAAATAACTGCTGCAGCATATGGGCGCCTAGCAAACCTAAGAACAGCATTCCGACATCTTAATAACATTTAACATTAACTTTTTAGTATTCCAAGACTGGATAAATATTTTCCTAATGTTTTTGACTTTCCGTATATCATTATCATTTGACTACAGACTAATTATTTTGGCCAAACAATTGCAAGTCAATATATCACCATAGTGGTGTTCCTTCTTTAAATAAGACTAAATCTTGTTTCAGTGATCCATCACCATGTTGAGTAACTGTAATGAATAAGGTCAAAAAAATTAGTCTTTGTATTTCATATGTTACTCAAGCTGTTGGGACATTGTACATATAGTATAAATTTGCACATACCTGTGTATGCACAACATGGATAGATATATTTTATCTATGTGATCCTTTATATATTTTTTCTTCTCTACAGAGTTTCGTCCTTCCACCAATAGACGAATGCAAGTCTGAGTCAGAAATTAATATTGAAGGAATTATTCCTTTTGACGAGGATGTTGAAGGTGAACCAGCTGGGTCTACATTATTATAATCAAATAGAAGCGCTAAACCACAAGGGTTATACAGCAGCTGGGTCTACAGATGTGAATCCGGCAAATGTTGATTTAATATCAGCCCTAGATGGCTCCCTAAAATGAAAACTGAAAAGTTCCTTGAAATTCTTGAATTTCGCTGCTCCTGAGAATTACAGTGTATAAATTAAGCAAATGTAAATAATATATATAGTGGCAATAATCAAGATTTGAAATTGAGATACATTTGATTATACACGTTTACATATTTTTCCACTTGTGAGCGACTTTTCTAAAGCAGTAACTTAGCTGCATTGTTTAGCGTCAAATTTATTATATTTAATGACCAGTTATAACTAACTTGTATCTTCACTATAATAATCCATTTCTGGATAAATGTGGAAACCGAAAAAAACAATTGATCTTTTTATATTACTTTAATAAAAAATATATTCATAAATTAGGATACACATGTGTATTAAATTACGAATTAAAATATTGTTTGCATCATGTTTGGTTTTCAATTTTTTTTTTTTAAACTTTACATATGAATATTTACAATGACTTAAATACAATTTAATAATTTTCATTTTTTTTATGCTTTCGTATCTCCCTTAAGATTTACTGATGGTTATTTTTTACATAAATTCTAATTTTATATATTTTTTTTCAGATTGTTAAGTAAATTTGGCGTTAATAATATCATTAGTCATTCCGGTCGCTCACCATGCCCAGCCCTTCTAGGGCAGGGTAGGTGCCAAGGCTGGAGCTTGCTACCATCTGCGGCTCGCAAGCCTGCCCTTCCCGTCAGCCTCCTTGGGGCGGGGAAGGTGGCAGACCAGAGTGGCCTGGCAACTATCTACCTACCTGCCTCGTGCTTGTGGGCGAATATGGCTAGGCCTGGGACCAGTTGGTCCCGCCGCTGAGGGGTACCCCCTCCCATGGGAGACTTCGGTCTCTGCTACTCCCACGCCAGGGAGCCGGAGCCGGGTCGCCATCTGGTAAAGACCCGGGCCGGGAGATTTCCCGGTGAATCAACACCACACCTTAGTCATTCCTTTGCTTTATCAACGTTGTTTATTATGTACATCCCTTTCATTGTAATATTATGTTACTTGTCTATATAGTTTTATTTGTCAATTACATTTTAAACATTAAAATTTTATTGCCAAAGAGAAAATATGCAGAAAATATTTCTTGAGACAAATTCTTAATGGCAACAGTAGTGAAGAAAATATAGAAGTGTAGAATAAGCATTTTTATTGATGTTTCGCTCAATGTAGAGCTCTACAGCGAGTAAAACATTGTAGAGCTCTACAGCGAGTAAAACATTGTAGAGCTCTGCAGCGAGTGAAACATTGTAGAGCTCTGCAGCGAGTGAAACATTGTAGAGCTCTGCAGCGAGTAAAACATTGTAGAGCTCTACAGCGAGTAAAACATTGTAGAGCTCTACAGCGAGTAAAACATTGTAGAGCTCTACAGCGAGTAAAACATTGTAGAGCTCTACAGCGAGTAAAACATTGTAGAGCTCTACAGCGAGTAAAACATTGTAGAGATCTACAGCGAGTAAAACATTGTAGAGCTCTACAGCGAGTAAAACATTGTAGAGATCTACAGCGAGTGAAACATTGTAGAGCTCTACAGCGAGTGAAACTGTCACAGTAAAACATGGCACTGCTCTTGTATTTTGTCTTCAAGAACGTCAGGATCTCTACTAATAATGTTACTTCCCCCAGTTATCCGTTATCTTCTATTTCAATTTTCCTATTTTAACATTTACTATTCATCAGATGTCAATAAACAAGTTAAAAATTAAGTTTTATCATTATCCTCGTTATCGCAGATGGCAATTTCCCCCACATCTTTCATTGTATAAATTTGCGAGTTATCAAATTATTGGCTGAAAAAAAATTTGAATACATGTATAGTGTAAGTGGTGACCTACGGTAAATTTTCATCAACTGATAAGAAATTCTACAGCAAATAATGGAAATAAAAATGGATCTGTACAGGCTGTAGGCCTGGTCCAGAAACTAGCTCCTGGATTTCAACCCCACCAAGTGCAAAGTCATGAAGATTTGGGAAGGGAAAAGAAGACCGCAGACGGAGTACAGTCTAATGCGTTTGAAAGGTTAACACGTGAACATTCTACAGTAATTATTGTTGGAAAAAAATTCGCAACAGAATAATTCATATGTACTTTCAAAACAATAGCACTAAGACTAATGAAATTTGAAAAAATGCAAAAAAAATTGGAATATGCAAAAAAATATATTTGGGGGATTCGGCGTTTCATTCACGATGAACCTTTGTCAAGCCTTGACTTGAGAAAACTATAACTTAAGCAAAAGTCAATAAAATATTGTTCTGTTTATTGTATCTTCATACCCTTACCTGTCAGCGTCAATGATTGGTTGATTTATTAGGCTAAAGTCAAACAACTACATGAGGGTAATTAAGCATCCCACATAATTAAACAAAACAAACCTCATGGAAATACATCTCTTACTCTCACTTACGTGCATTCTTCTGATGACTTCCTTAGCCACTATATCCCACCACAAAATAAAACCTTCACTTCCCTTAGTGATTTTAACCAACTCTTCCCTAACCTATCCATAGCCTTAGCGTCCTCATGTACTGTCAACTTGAGGTTCAGAACAACGAGATTCTAACTGCAGGATGGCCCTATGCAACTTCAGATATGATTGCCAAATAATCTGAGAATGTTGCTGGAACTGTCCTCAGCTATTTGATACACATCGCTCCAGTTTCATAAATTCTATCTAATCGTACCCCAGTTTCTCTCTGGTTGCACGTACCCTTTAGACATACAACATGACCTAACCTAACTGAACCTTACTTAACCTGCCCTAAGTTAACCTAATGAACCTTACTTAACCTACCCTAAGTTAACTTAACCTAAATTAAAGATAATAATGTTCCTGAATGTACAGGAAACATTAATATATTCACACGTCTTTCAATACCTCTGTCATGTCTTGCTGTATATTATCAAGACATTCCTTGTAGTCAAAATCCCTTTAACATGTGTTTTCTTTAAACATTTAAATAAATGTTTCTCAGCCCATCAGGCAAGCGCGTGCGCTCGCGCGCGTGTGTGTACTCACCTATTTGTACTCACCTATTTGTGGTTGCAGGGGTCGAGTCATAGCTCCTGGCCCCGCCTCTTCACTGATTGCTACTAGGTCCTCTCTCTCCCTGCTCCATGAGCTTTATCAAACCTCGTCTTAAAACTATGTATAGTTCCTGCCTCCACTACGTCGCTTTCTAGGCTATTCCACTTCCTGACAACTCTATGACTGAATACTTCCTAACATCCCTTTGACTCATAGGAGTCTTCAACTTCCAATTGTGACCTTGTTTTTGTGTCCCCTCTCTGGAACATCTTGTCTCTGTCCACCTTATCTATTCCTCGCAGTATTTTATGTCGTTATCATGTGTGTGTGTGTAGTTACTAGTTGTCAAAGGCATTTGTCGATAGACAGCCTTTTTTTTTGGGTGTGAGAGAGATCTGTGTTCGTGTGTACCAATCCACTTAGTTCTATCTACAGAAGTTGAGACTCTGCTCCTGGTCCTGCCACGTAACTGCATACAACTTATCTCACTACTCTCCTCTAACATGGGCCTCATCATACCTATCATTAAAAAGGTGCATGATATTTGTGGTGTGTGTGTGGAATTATGTATAAATGATTACCGTGTCCTAACATTTTGGAACCAGGAGCTATACTTGAGGGAGTCTGCAGTACACCACTGCTTAAAATACTTACTTTGTCTTTTAAATAAAAGATTTTTATTATGTAATAATTTACAAATTTTAGCATGTAGGAAAACTGAATAATATATCTTTTGTACACAAACCTTCAGACTCTGCCACCAGAAGCTTACCTGTGTTTTGAATATGCTTACCTCTGTATAAAACCTATAACATATACCTAAGAGTGGTCAGGTTACCCCATACACCTTAAGAATACCTAATATCGAAGTATTGGTCAAGTCTTTGTAAGGTTCAACCCGATCTTTTAGTAATACGTAATACGTTTACACGTATGTATAATGAAATAAAGTTGAGACTAAAGGGGTAGGTAAGTATTTAAGGGAATTGAATATAAATTTATATGTACGTACCTGGGAGTATAAAGTTTAAGGACAACACCACCTAATTCCATTCAATGAAATACATAATGTATTCTTAAATATAAGTAATATATATATAGTGCCGAATAGGTCAAACTTTCGAGAGAAAATTTGTGGAAACGTTTCGCCACACAGTGGCTTCATCAGTCCAATACAAAGTAGAAAGGTGTAAGGAGAGTAGGAGTTTTGAGGTAATCAGTCCTCGGCCTGGAGTCGATGTTCAGTCCATCAATCTTGTAGAAATGACAGCATATGTCCGTAGAGGTGGCTTATATACGTAGTTAGGTGAGGTGAAGCAGCAGGAGGCGGGTCAGTGGTACCATCCACTAGCTAGTAGATCTCGTCCAAAGGTTGGACAGTGTTGAGAATTGTTTGTATTAGATCCCAAGATGTTGCTGTGTCAGACAGGGTATAGATGAATGGTTCAGAGAACCGACAAGTTATAAATTAGACACATATGCAACATTTGGGTATCTTGCATATGTGTCTAATTTATAACTTGTCGGTTCTCTGAACCATTCATCTATACCCTGTCTGACACAGCAACATCTTGGGATCTTAATACAAACGAATTCTTCAACACTTGTCCAACCTTTGGACGAAGATCTACTTAGACTAGTGGATGGTACCACTATGACCCCGCCTCCTGCTGCTTCACCTCACCTGACTACAGTATATAAGCCACCTCTACGGACATATGCTGTCATTTCTACAAGATTGATGGACTGAACACATCGACTCCAGGCCGAGGGACTGATTACCTCAAAACTCCTACTCTCCTTACACCTTTCTACTTTGTATTGGCCAGAAAATTTGTGTATGCAATAAATTCGCAAAAATCATTCTGAACCTAACGAAAAAAATATATTTTATTGTGATTATTAAATTATTGTAAACTTATCTAAAATATATTTAGTTGGATTAGGCTAAATTAAATTGCGCTTGTTATAATGAGGTTAGTTAAGTTTTCTAAGGTTCTTTTAGTACAAAATTATTAATTTTTACATTAACATAAATGAAAAAATATATCTTTAAACGTATAAGAGAACATTTTAGAAACTACCAATTTTACCTATTCGGCACGAGATATATATATATATATATATATATATCTATATATATATATGTTGTGCCTAATAGGTATAACTGGTCAATTAGCAAGAACTCATCTAAAATTAAGTCCTTTCTAAAATTTTCTCTTATACGTTTGAAGATATATTTTTTTCATTTATGTTAATGTAAAAATTTATAATTTTGCACCAAAAGAATCTTAGAAAACTTACCTAACCTTAATATAAGAAGCGCAATTAATTTAGCCTAATCACACTAAATATTTTTGATACGTTTACAATAATTTAATAAACAATGAAATTATTGCATACACAAATTTTCGCTTGTCTTATATGGCAAGAAGATTATTATTATAATCAAAAGAATATGGCAAGAAGACCGTTGCTATTTAAGCCAAAATCGCAAGTTTTACCTAATCGGCACGACATTATATAAATATATATATATATATATATATATATATATAAGGCACAATAAGTTGAATTTCTAACTACTTTTCATAGGGAGTCAAAAAATCACAAGTAAAAATTTATGGCCTTTAATATATTGTTCCTTAGAACATATATTATTTTACGAGTGCGCAATTATTTATAGAGCTATGTACGGGACCTTAAGGTTTCATTTCCAATCACAGGAATAAAGTTACAAGTTATCACCCGGAGATTTTTCAGACCTGGGACGTAATATACAGATAAGTCCCCCACGAGCACCTTAAGTATGATGTAAGGGAATACGGCTCTGTTACAACAGAGGACTTCCAAGTAATGCACCTTGAGCTGTAGCTCGGCTGCTACTGGCGGTGGTGGGAGAGGGGTGACCTAACATAAGGTAGGTCACGTGACATACTCTTAGAGGGTGAGTGTTAACCAGAAACTGGTTGTTACCAAGTGCTTCACATATCACTCTTACACCTAACCTAAATAATTTTAATATGTACATAAATCTACATAATTCCATTTGGTAACTCATGAGAGGCCCCAGATAGTATTATACAGTCGATTTAATAAGGAAGTTCGCAATATGATATTAAGTGGCATTTTTTTTTTTTTTTATATTTTATTATAAAAACCATAGTACATAATAAGAAAATCTTACAAAACAGCGCTTCACTATTGCTTCCAGAGCAACAAAATACAAAATAACCAGCAAACAGTGTCTACATTCTGTATATAACGAACAATAAAACCTGACCAACAAGTATATACCTACATAATATTTATACTATATGCATTCTTTGAAAACATCCTTAATGATATACTGGCAGTGTAATCACACTAGAACAAAATGACTACTTGTTATGTTCTCACTATTTCATGAACCTCTAGATTGTTTAAATACAAATACATGATAGCCAAATGATTATTACAGAAATCTAAAACACCCCTCGGTACATCCATAATAATATAATGACTGTTATCTCACCAGTACAATATATGGCAACATATTAGCCTAAACCCTACAATCATCTCCAAGAGTGCCAATGACTATTTAACAGTAACACAAAATCTTACATTATACAATACAATAATCAAAGGATCATGTCATAGCGTTCATAAAGCCTATGTCCATGTAAAAAGAATGCATAAACCTCATTAAGCATACATACTTCCTTAATATTTTCAATGTGTCTTATTAATTAAGGAAACTGTGTACTCTTAATATCACCTCTTAACAAGTGAAACTTTTACAATATTGATAGAAAATTATCTTCTGAACTTTTGTGTTTCTCAACACATTGAAGCAATATAACATAATTTAATTACACCATTTGAAGGAACTAGCCAATGACAGTTCCTATATTAAGCATGATTTGAAAATTATAACTTCTCAATAACACATCCTCTCAACACTACCAAAAACCCCCGCTGGCGTACTCCATTTAATTGAACATGTCCTTCGTCACGTCCTAATGTAGTATGGTCCATCCTGATACACACTTTCATCCTCCTATTCCTATGCTCCCCTTTCTCGTCAGTTGTCTTTACCCCAACTCTCAAAATCAGAGTATGTTAGTCTCCAGTCTTCCACCTTCCCCCAGGATCAAACAGCTAGACGTCTATATACACACGCAACAAATCTACCCCCACCCTACCTACTACTATCCCACATTGAATCCAGTCCATTCCCACACTACATTTAATCATCGTAATAATTTTTCCACTGTTAAAGATCTATACCCCTCAGAAAAACTCGCTACCCATTTACCTCCATATAATATCCTGTTTCTACACATGGTCCTATACACGCTACCCGATAATGCTCTGACCCTACAGACCCCACCCACCTCCCGCATTCCCCACGATACGTGCAAAAATCCGCAACTACATACTTAATTGCCCATCCTACTTCTTTCGGTGTTCCCTCCACATCAAAACTTAAGGCCCTCAAGAGCGAAAATGTCCCCCTCCCACCAACACAATAACCCTTGCAAGCCACAGCCTCACTACCTCTAACGATTCACAAAAGTAGACAGCATGATAGGCTGTCTCTTCATCCCCACACCACTGACATGCATTCGTACTCATCAACCCCATTCTATACAATGCCGTCCTAGACGCCAATATACCCAATAAAAATCTATATACTACTTCCTGACCCTTGGCCTGAAACGCATCTTTCTAAATTCCCCCAAATCTCCCTCCAATTATAAACCGGAAATTGTTCCTGCCCCTGCACCACCCCTACCCTATCACTAACCTCCCCAGCCTACCCACCTTTACCCTTTTAGGCTCCCTCGCTATCAACAACTGCCTTGCCATATCTTCACACACCCGCAATTCCTTCCTCCCACCACTTTCGTACATCCTCCATGACCCTCCCTACACGCAATCCCCGCACCCCCTTTTCTCAAAAACACTGTTTTACATACACAGCTTTCACCCTATTTTCCAAGGGAATAAGTCCCAACCCACCTTTTCGGACTTTCATCATAACGACCTCCTTTCTTAACCATGGCCTTCCATACCCCCACACATACCTTAACACTTTCCTTTGTAATTCTCTTACCTCTTCCATCCTCAAAGGATACACGGCAGCCACATTCCACACCTTACTATATACAAGAGTATTCACCACCACCACCCTCTGTATTAGTGTTACATCTCCCAGCCTCCAGCCCTCATTCTACCCAGAGCCCTACCCACCACCTCCACAGAATTTACCTGCCTAGCCTCTTCCACATCCGCCATATATACTATTCCACAAATTTTAATCCTATCAACAACCTTCCATCCATACGCCTCTCCCAAGCCTCCTCCCACCCACATTCCCACTTCCAATAACTTAGATTTCGCACCATTGACCCTCATCCCTGTCGCCGCCCCAAAATCTCTATAATACGTCCCACGTTCGCCAACCCTTCCTCCCCACCCACTAGTACAGTTGTATCATCTACGTACCCCACTATTCCCACACCACAAGCCTCCCCTGTCCACTCTCTCCTACTCCTTCCTCTATTAACCTATAAAAAGAATCTTGCAAACACGCGAATAGGATTTGTGACAATGGACACCCCTGTCTCAATCCCCTTTCCATCATCACCTGTCGTCCCAACTTCCCGTTCACCTGCACCTGCACCTTTGCTGAATTATACAAAGTCTCTACCCATGCGGCAATGTCCTCTCCATATCCCTGTCTTCTCAACATAATTCCCAACATTCGTCGATCCACACTGTCATACGCTTCCTTCCAATCAATTCCCAGAACACCCCGCCCTTCCTACTCTCAATAAAATCCTTGATACGACCATGTCCCACATTCATACTTCTACCAGGTATACCGAACTGCCCTGATGTATGACTTTGTCAAGCACCAATTTCATCCTATTACCCAATATTTTTGCAAAATTTTATAATCCCCACACATGAGGGATAAGGCTCTATAATTTCCCAAGGTCCTCTTCTCCCTTTCTTTGGCACCAGAACAACCACCCCGTACTCTGCGTTTCACCCAACCGTCCCTTCTCTTTCATACAATTGAACAAAAGCACCAAACATTCTCGCAATGTTTCCCAGTGTAATACGTAAAAGTCATTAGGTATTCCATCTATACCTGGTGCCTTTCCTAACGTTAAACTAGCCACAGCCTCCCCCACCTCCTGCTCACTTATACTTCCACTTAAACTCTCACACTCCTCTTTTCCCACACGACACAGGATTCCTTCCTCAATAATCCCTCCCTCCCTACCCCTCTCTGTCCTCTCCGCTAATTTCCTCTCAAACCAAAAATCAGCATAATTGCTTATACCATCTGTCGTTCCTAACACTTGTCCCACGTTATAGCCACCTACCCCTGTACACACTTCTACCCCCATTATCGTAGTACACCTCTGTCTGTCTCTGAACTGTCGCAACACGCAACCAGATGGTTTATCCCCATAACGCCTCCTCAATGCCTCCCTGACTCTTATGTCGTCAAAGCGGTCATTTTGAATGTCCTTTAACCTACCCTCAAGTCCGTATTTCCCAAACCTACTACCCCCCAATAACATTCCTGCAGCTGACCCTCTAAATACTTCTGAAGACCAAACTTCCACCCAGCCTCCTCCTTACCTCTATTTCTGTAATATTCCCTTATTCTCGTCTTCGCACTTGTTTCCCACCATTCCAGAAAATCCTTCTCCCGTTCCCCTGCCCCTTCCTTCCATAATGACCCCCACCATTCGGCAAATAATGTCCGCTCTTCCTCCCCGCAGCAAACTTACATTCATCTTCCAAAACTATTGTACCTGCGTACCATTCCCTCCCACGTCACCTCCACTATAACACCACGATGATCTGAAAACCAATATCTAACGTGCGAACCCTCCCCACTGTAACATCCTTTGTGACATACACTCGATCTAATCTGGCAGCATATCCTCTTCTCACGAAGGTATGCTCTACACCCCAACCATCTCCCTTACCACATCTAATACCCCCACCTCCCTCAATAATGTACGCAAGACCCTAACTCACAACCTGCCCTCTAGGTTCCACATCTTTTCCTAATAATACAGTTCCAGTCACCACCCAACACCGTAATCATTGGCAGCCCTCTCAAATAAAAAGTCAAGACATCCTCACAAACTCCTCCTTAACTCTACGATTACTGTCAGCAGGCATGTAAATACCTACAAAGCACACCCTTATGCCTCCCAACACTCCATCCACCCTCACTACTCTCCCCCTCCTCCCAAGCTAACAATCGGAAGGGGCTGGATTCTTTCACACCCACTGCCACCCCACCCTTTAACTTCCCGAGCTACCTGCAAATATTTGATACCCCTTTAATCTCAAATCTCTACCACACCTGAAGTTATGCTCTTGTATAAAACACACGTCTATGTCATATCGTCTCAGTATAACCTCCATCCAACTACGCTTACTTCAGCCCTAAGGCCATTTGCATTTATTGTTAAACACTGGAATACGCAACGGGGCTTTCCCTGGGTGTCTTTGTTCTACCTGTGGCACTCTTTACTATACTACCTTTAGTCCTGTCTTGTCTCACACTATGTCCCCCGCCTTTCCCTGATCTCCCACTGTCCCTTTCCCTGGCCTCTCCACCCATACCTTCTTGCCTGAACGCTGGCCAGGTGTTAGAACATCATCATCCGATGTTTCGCCAGCCCCCTTTCTAGATTTAACCCCAACCTCCATCTCATCCGTGCTCACTTCCTCTTCCCTATGCACAATGGCCTCCACCTCTCGCTTCTGTAGCCTGTCTGCCCCTTCCTCTAACACATTAACAGCTTGGATAAGCCTTTCCTCCTCTCCCTGCAATGTTCCGTTCGTTCCCGAGGCATCCACCTCCGAACCAGCCAGAAAAGTGCTTATCATCTCTTGCACTGGTTTCGGCAATTCCTCTTGTTGCACACCCTCCACCGTCCCATCAGTCTCTAGTACATGTTCCAACTCACCCACTGGCGAAGCACCCAGTGCTTCAGGGAGTGTCACACAACGGTCCTCCACTCCTTGCACTACATCTGCCCAACTGGCATTACCCATCTCCACCACATTCGCAGGTACAGGTTCCTCAAAAGGGGCTTGTACCACAGGTACATTATGAGTCACCATTATCGACGCCAGTGCTGCGGGGCACCCCGCCGCCATATGATCGTATGCCCCACACATTCTGCAAGTCTTACGCTGTCCTGCGTAAGTGACAAACACTTGCGTCCTAAATTCGTCCAGCATGACATATGACGGTATGGGGCGTTTTAAGGTTATTTTTAAAGTGTAAGAGCCCTCAGGCAATCCTTCATAAATTCCGTCCGTCCAACGCCCCATTGTTGTCGTGTGCACTACACCATATTGTTGAAATACTTCACTTAGGTCCACTCCTAAGGTCTCAAATGGCACGTTTCTCACACGAACATAAGTATAGTAGGCCGAAACATCCCTTAGCCTGACCTCTAATCCAGTGTTGACGATGATACATTCCTCCTGGTAGCGTTCCACTATCTTCTCATACGCCTCTGCTGTGTTGAATTTCACAAAAATTCTCCTCGAGCCATTCAAGGCAACTCCGTAAAGGTCATCGTTGATAACACCAAAGGTGTCACGGATAATCGCTGGCAGCAAAACAGAAGCATTTACTGGGTAGATAGCTCCCTGTAGTAACTCAATACACACTGTGTTGCGTCTCCTCCTCATACTGGTCGCCATCTTGCCGAAAAACGGAAGTTGCGCCAAGACTAGGTCAGGAGCTACTGCGCCGCACAACCTCTCAGCCCGAGAGCGAAGAGGTCGAAAGTTTAAGTGGCATTGGCTCAAAGTATGTGGAAGATGACCAGAAGTAACAATATATATATATATATATATATATATATATATATATATATATATATATATATATATATATATATATATATATAAACTCAACGATACTACCATGTTTTCAGTCTATGCAATATAAGACGGGGAATCGAATTTCATTTTATGAAAATCATAAATATAAGTTGGGGTTAATTTGAGAACAATCTTGATCCAAGGAAATGGAGTGAAAATAAACTTCTAGGGAAACCAAAAGTTCATCCCCCAAAATATAAGTCTTAGAAAAAATTGATCTGAGTAAATGGAGTTACTCTTAGGGGGATTAGCCCTATTATTCATGGCGAGTATACTCATAGTGAGATATACTCTACTACTCAGTGAGTATGCTTGGTGACACCACTCAGTGAGTATGCTTGGTGACAGCACTCAGTAAGTACAGTTGGTGACACCTGTCACCACTCAGTGTGTATACATGGTGACACCTCTCACTACTTATCAAGAAAGATAAGATATATCTTGAGAACCTTGTACATCACGTTATCAGCATCTCAACAATGATGCTCCCTTGTTATCTTCATCTCCTCAGAGTTATCTGTTATCAAATTAAATAAAGGGTATTTAATTGTGACCTACATGCCCTGTTGTTGTTGTTGATGTTGGAATACCGTTTGATAGTTTTGATTGTTGATTTTGTTGTTGTTGTTTCTGCTAATGTAGTAATGCTAATTTTGTTGTTTTTTGTGTTTTTTGCTTGTTTTCTTGTAATACTGGTTAATTTGGTTGTTGAATTTTGTCGTAACTCTGAGTTTAATGGAAATTTCTGGTGACAGATGTCAACGTTATTTTGGTAGTTCTAAAGATGGTTGTAGTTGTATGTTGTAGAAATACAAGTGATAGTTGTAGTTGTATGTTAAGCGATACTGGTGGTAGTTGTAGTTGTATGTTGTAGTAATACTAGTGATAGTTGTAGTTGTATGTTGTAGTAATACTAGTGATAGTTGTAGTTGTATGTTGTAGTAATACTAGTGATAGTTGTAGTTGTATGTTGTAGTAATACTAGTGATAGTTGTAGTTGTATGTTGTAGTAATACTAGTGATAGTTGTAGTTGTATGTTGTAGTAATACTAGTGATAGTTGTAGTTGTATGTTGTAGTAATACTAGTGATAGTTGTAGTTGTATGTTGTAGTAATACTAGTGATAGTTGTAGTTGTATGTTGTAGTAATACTAGTGATAGTTGTAGTTGTATGTTGTAGTAATACTAGTGATAGTTTTAGTTGTATGTTGTAGTAATACTAGTGATAGTTGTAGTTGGTGCTGAGAGACTGGTTATACAGGGAAGACACTTCACTAAGTTTAAAGTGTCAACATTTCACAATTCATTCTCTCGTCTTAACTATCTTTCCGATTACACAAACTCTGCTGAAGGGTCTTTCTTCTCTCCCAAACTCTTCTCCTATATTCCCCTATATTTCCCTATATTACCAGTCTCTTAGATCTTAACAATGTTTTCGTTCCTTAGACATCAAATTTACTTTTCGGCCAACTAACAAGACTTTGTAGTAATGTAGATCGTATCTCTGCTCTCGCTGCTGGTGCTTCTGGAGTCTACTCCATTTCCTGCTCCTCTTGTCCTCTCCAATACTTTGGAGAAACTGGCCGCTCTCTTCCTTACAGACTTAATTAAAGAGGTGTTAGACTTGCCGACACCGGTAATGCTCTTTTCTGTCATGTTAGAGATCACAGTCATCATAATAACTGGTCCTCCGCCAAAACTGTCTACCCTTCTTCTAACTTCACAGACGCCCTCTTGCTGAACCATCCCTTATTCACAACTTTCCTAATATGAATCTTACTCTTGGCTTTCTTTCTGTAGATGTCTTCCTTTCTCATTAAATTATCAAATGTTCCAAACTTCACGACACTCGTGACTTGATCTGATCTTTATCTCCTCCTCTCCTTTCCTATCTTTTCTTTGATTTTTCTTTCATATGCCAAGGTGAGTTCTGTCTTATGTATTTTTCCTCCCCTGTGTTTTTGGTCCCACCCTCGTAGGCCACTAGCTCTCCTGCAGTGTTCCTTGTCTTGTTCTTAGAATTCCTTCACTACTACTACTACTACTCCCTCTACCCTCTACAACAACTACTACTCCCCCTACCCTCTACAACAATTACTATTCCTCCTACCCTCTACAACAACTACTTCTTCCCTACCCTCTACAACAATTACTATTCCCCCTACCCTCTACAACAATTACTACTCCCTCTACCCTCTACAACAACTACTACTCCCCTACCCACTACAACAACTACTACTCCCCTACCCTCTACAACAACTACTACTCCCCCTACCCACTACAACAACTACTACTCCCCTACCCACTACAACAACTACTACTCCCCCTATCCATTACAACAATTACTACTCCCTCTACAACAATCACTACTCCCCTACTCACTACAGCAACTACTACTCCCCCTACCCACAACAACAACTACTACTCCCCTACCCACTACAACAACTACTACTCCCTACCCACTACAACAACTACTCTCCCTTTCTTCAAAATTCTCCCTCTCAAAAAAATCCTCCCCTCCCTCCAACCTCCCCCCCCAACAAACAAAATTCCCCCTACCCCCCAACAACTACCTCCCCTCCCCCTCAAATACCCCCCTCCTCAAAAACTACTCCCTCAACAATTTCTTCTCCCCACCC
>WNWK01009453.1:0-76561 GCA_009830355.1 Cherax destructor
TTCTGGTTCGAATACGATCAACTTTCGATTCGTAATGACCAAACTTCCGGTTCGTAATGAACAAACCTCCGGTTCGTAAGGACCAATATGTAGAGTATGGGCTCCTACGATAACATGGAATGTATGGTTAGCTAATACTTAGCTTATTGATGAATCCAAGATGTCGCAGCCGCCACCAACACCTTCTCAGGGGATCCATATATTGCCACACTCTCCACAGGGCTGTATGGAAAAAATATCACACATGGTTTATTATAATATATTGCCCCAAAGGAGCGTATGTCCATATTTCAGTCTTAGATGGACTGAAAGGCGTTTTACTCACTGTTTTGGACTTAAAAGTCCACGCATAACCGCCGTCCCTAGGTAAAAATTTGAATGTTCTTGAATACAAGAACTGCGCAGTCCCCTGTTTTGACCAGAACATCAAATTCATACCTTGCTCGTGTAACTTTGAGCGATGGTGTTGACTCCACCATATACGGCGGAAATGCTGTCTTGATTGTAGAATGCCGCTGAAGAATCACCGTCTTGTTTCGATGGAGTTCACTTGCGATTGTCTCTACGTTTCTCCTTTTTGCAGTCTGAAGCTGCGCACACTTCTGAATATACTGCAATGTTGATATTATTCACTAAACGCGCTGGAACAGAGTTCTTATCTTATTTCCCGACGTTAGTGGAGATTAAATGATATAACGGACGCGAACGAGTAATGTCTATGTTGATTTACGTCGCCTCGCGCCGCATGACCAATAGAGTCGTATGACCCGTTCTTGCGGTGGCCAAATTCAATCTGACCGCTCGTGCTGCCTTTTTCAGTCTCGTGCAGCCATGTGGTGCCACGAGGTGCCTCCCGGTGCTGTGGTCAGCACAATTTTTGACACACTGTTGACAGTACATCTGGCAGGAATTAAATTGTTTATGCAGCCAGACGCGCCTCCTCTGGCCCTTTCCTAAGGGTGGAAAGGGTGAGGGCCCTTACCAAGGGTAGTAAGGGCGCATACCCCCCTCCTTTGGAGAATTTTCTCCACAGTTGTAGCAGTAGTTGGTAGGGAACAATTTTGAGGGCAATGTGTGAGTGTGCGGTGGGTGGTGGATTTCATAGGGGATGGTTAATGTGATGGGGTTGGAGTGGGTTGTGGTAGGATATTGGGTTGTAGTGTGTTGCGGTAGAGGACGGGGTGATATAAGATGGGTAATAGTGAGTGGTAAGTGGATGGAGGTAGGTGGTAGTGAGCTGAATTAAGTGTGGTGAATTTTGGCGGTGATGAGTGATAATGAGTTGTGGTAGTGATGAGTGGCAGTGGATTGTGGTGGTGATGAGTGGTAGTGCATTGTGGTGGTGATGAGTGGTAGTGGATTGTGGTGATGAGTGGTAGTGGATTGTGGTGGTGAGTGGTAATGCATTGTGGTGGTGATGAGTGGTAGTGCATTGTGGTGGTGATGAGTGGCAGTGGGTTGTGTTGGTGATAAGTGGTAGTGGGTTGTGGTGGTGATAAGTGGTAGTGGGTTGTGGTGGTGATAAGTGGTAGTGGGTTGTGGTGGTGATAAGTGGTAGTGGGTTGTGGTGTGGGGTAGTGGGTTGTGACAAGGACTGCGGTTAGATTACAATAGAATAGCACGGAGATATGATAGTAGGTGATAGTTTGGGATGGTTAGTAGTAGTAGTGGGGAGGGTAGGAAGAAAATATGTGGAGCCGGTGTAATGGAAATGGTGGGGATGGGAAAACTGGAGCCAGCCATTACGAGCATCGTCGACCCCATCATAGCACCAACACCAGCAACATTATTAATAGATGCAGCAGCAGCAGCAGCAGCAGTAGCAGCAGCAATAGGAAAGGAGGAGCAGTAGCAGCAGAACAGCAGCAGCAGCAGCGGCGGCAGCAACAGAAGAACCATGAAGAAACAACAGCTGTAACGACAGCAAAAGCAGCAAAAAATAATAGTGGAAACATGCAATAACACCAGCATCCAAGCCTCATGAGACCGTCCCTCGTACCGTTAATAGTAACCAAACCTAGGTCAGTCGTGACGATGTAGACTGTCAACCGCGTACTACTTTGTACAAAAGTGAAGATTAACTTTTCTCAAATAATATCCTAGATAAAGACATACGCTCCTCAGTTTTAGGAGTACATTAATTCACTGAACCAAAGGACATACTTAACCTACACGAATGACCTTCTTACACTAGTGAATTTATCCATTGGTAACTCCGCCTCCTGCTTCTACTCGCCTTACTGCAGTATATAAGCCACTTCTCCGAACATATACTGTACTTTTCTCAAGATTGATTGACTGAATACACCAACTCCAGGCTGAGGTACGGACTACCTCATTCTCCTTATCTTCCACCGTTCTTTTCTGTATTAGACTGAAGAAGTCACTGGCTGACGAAACGTTTTCTCAGTAAAGATTCCCAAAATGTTGCACAAGTGTTTCATTCTTCAACATGTCGGTCTTTTAAACCATCTCATAAATTGTTACTGTGAGCAACTATGTGCAGCTGCATGATAATAAAGGTAGGGTACGCTTTTTTTTTTTTATAAAGACGTCAATTTAGGTATAAACTGCGAATAGTCAAACAGGACGTTTAATATTTACACTTGTTCTTGCCTGAAAAGCCTAGATGACACTTGGACTGTTATGTTAGGTAAAGTTTGTCAGGAAACAGATCAAGTGTTTCCTGACGCGGGTCTTGGTCATATGATGACCCACAGCTGGAGTTTTTGGTCATCTGACCGACGACTTCTGCTGGCTTACCGGTCCACCTCTTTAAAAATCATAGTTATTATTATAATCATCATTATACTTTTCCTTCATGGATTGTTAGCATATTCGCAAAAGGAGCATTCCTTATTGCACTTTTATGTAAGTATAGCACTAATATACATTCTCTATAAATAAGGATATCTCAATATTTGTTCTTTTTACGCATATCTATAAAATTCTCAATATAAATACAAAAATTTCAAGAAAATCAGTGATGATAGTAACAAAAAATGTATATAACAACAGTCGCGTACCCCATGTCCGTACTCCAGTCTGGGAGTGTCCGTACTCCAGTCTGGGAGTGTCCGTACTCCAGTCTGGGAGTGTCCGTACTCCAGTCTGGGAGTGTCCGTACTCCAGTCTGGGAGTGTCCGTACTCCAGTCTGGGAGTGTCCGTACTCCAGTCTGGGAGTGTCCGTACTCCAGTCTGGGAGTGTCCGTACTCCAGTCTGGGAGTGTCCGTACTCCAGTCTGGGAGTGTCCGTACTCCAGTCTGGGAGTGTCCGTACTCCAGTCTGGGAGTGTCCGTACTCCAGTCTGGGAGTGTCCGTACTCCAGTCTGGGACGTCTCTCCTGCTCTGTCATCTAACACACGTGTACTATTCACGACTCACAAAATCGAGCCACATAAATATCTTATCAATATTACACTTCCAGCACCTCATGTCAAGTTCGCTGTGCACTCTGTGACCATAACCAGCACCCCGCTTATTCCTACCACTGTATTACTAGTTATCTGATATTAACGGAATTTCAGAGGATTCAGGGGAAATCTGAAAGTGCCTTCAGATGTTGATTTCCTAGTTTTCTCCTGTATGTATTTGTCGACAAGAGCCTAAACTACGTAAGACCGTCGGATTTCCTATCTCGGGTTATGCTCATTTACTGTTATTAAACGCTGCTCCTGACGATTCTTACAATGAAAACACATTTCTGGCGCACATCGACGCCCGCATTCCAAAATTTCCATTAGTTTTCCACTTGTCTATTCCGTCGCCTGCGTGTATTTTGAAAAGTTGTGCATCTCTCTCCATTAACGCCCCTTGTCTATATGTAATGTGCAATTTTGTTTTTATCCTTACCTGCCCTACTCTTATTAGATGATTTTATCTCTAATAATTTGCTCTGAGGAGTGCACTGAGACTGAAGGAGAACTAGTTAATCTTTTCTCTTCACTCTGCCTCCACGTACCTTGAATACCGGTGTCCCTACATCCACGTACCTTGAATACCGGTGTCCCTACATCCACGTACCTTGAATACCGGTGTCCCTACATCCACGTACCTTGAATACCGGTATCCCTACATCCACGTACCTTGAATACCGGTGTCCCTACATCCACGTACCTTGAATACCGGTGTCCCTACATCCACGTATCTTGAATACCGGTGTCCCTACGCATCTAAATCCTTGAAACTGCACTCTCTCTCTCGGGTATAGACATCTCTCTTTTCTTTTGAGCATAAAACACCAGACAATATTTTGACTCTATAATGCACCTATTACGTCACATCTTGGATATACCATTTTTATTCTCCAAGTTAGGTACTAGAGAGTGAACATAAAGGCACAATACCTTGACTGGAGAAATATACAAACAACCCGCGCATAGGAGAGACGAGCTTACCACGACGTTTCGGTCCTACTTAAACCATTTACAAAGTCACAGTATGACTGTAAATGATCCAAGTCGGACCGAAACGTCGTCATAAACTCCTCCCTCCTATGTGCGGGTTCTTTTTGTATTATATACTAGAGAGGGTACAGAGAAATGCTACCATATTCGTACAACCATTTCGAGGCAAACCTGATGAAAAGACTCAAAGGACTCAACATTTTTATGTTAGGAAACAGACTAAGAGCAAATCTCATTCAAGTTTTTGTGGGTACTGAATGGCAATGACAGGTCCATAACTCGAATCATTTGAATTAAACTGACAGGCAGAAAATGCAACACGAATGTATGCAAAAAATTTCTTCTTGCAAACAAAATGATATCAGCATTCAATAAGCTCATCGCCAATGTTGTGTGAAGACAATTACACTATATAACAAAATTTCACTTTTGTAGTGTTCCTGGGAAATAAGCATCATTTCCCAATTCTTTATAAGTAAACAAAATTTAAAAAAAGCAGTTTTGATCCCAAAACTTTGCTTTTGTGATCAGGACACTTCTTGAACACTTTCAAGAAAGACTGATGTAAAACTAATATGTTCAAGGGTTTTGCTTGGCAAATATAAAAACAGGGGCTCACAAACAAGCATTCACTTCAGCTCTGGCTACCTGAGAAGACACATCAAAAGAAGTGAAATGGCATCAAGAGGCTGCAATCATTCTCCAGATGTATTCTGTTACACATGTGGTCAATTCATTAAGACAAGAGCAAAGACGTTCTCTGTAACAGCATCTAAAAAATTATGTGAAGCTTACAAAGTATATTTTGGCATGCCAGTTGGAGACCAGGACAAGACCTGGGCACCTCATGTTGCTTGTGAGCATTGTAAGAAAATATTGGAAGGTAAGAAAGTCATTAGTTATATGGAGGGTAAAATCTTGAATAGGAACATTTTTTAAATGAAATGTATGTGACAGAAACTAATTCTTTTGTTCTTTTACGGGATGGTATAGAGGAGAAAAAGAGCCATGAAGTTTGCTGTTCCTAGAATATGGCGTGAACCCAATGATCACTCAACCAACTGCTACTTCTGCCTGGTGGATCCTTCCAAACGCCGAAATGGGGAAAAAATGCACCTGCTATTTCTTATCCAGACCTTCCCTCTTCTATTGCACCAGTACCACACAGCGCTGATCTTCCTGTACCTACACCTCCAAAAAGAAGTCAACCATCAGAAAAGGAAAGCAACAAATCAGAAAATGAAGAGCACAGTGAACAAGACTATGATCTCACAGACGCAGCTGTTGGGAGGAATCCTTACTACCCAAACGAAATAGACCTCAATGACCTTATCAGAGATCTTAGTTTGACAAAGTCAAATGCTGAGCTTTTGATTTCAAGGCTCAAGGAGTGGAACCTGGTGGATGAAAGTGTGCCAGTGACAAGCCAAAGAAAACGTCAACATTTCTCAAGCTTCTTCACTAGTGAAGAAAGGTTGTGATACTGTAATGATGTATCAGGCCTGTTTGATGCAAGTGGAAGTGCATGCAATCCAGACGAGTGAATACTCTTCGTTGACAGCTCCTCCAGAAGCTTAAAAGCTGTACTTCTGCACAATGAGAACAAATATCCATCTCTTCCCTTCGCTCATTCAGTACATCTTAAGGAGGACTACAACAGTGTCAAAATTCTACTGGAAGCTTTGAACTATGATACGTATGGCTAGAAGATTATTGGAGACTTCAAAATGGTGGCATTTTTTATGGGACTCCAAGGAGGTTTTACCAGTTTCCCTGTTATCTCTGTCACTGGGATAGTAGAGACAGAGCAGCACACTACCAGAGGAAGCACTGTCCTGAAAGGACTGAGTTCTCAGTAGGAAGAAATAACTTCAAACCTAAACCATTGGTTGATCCTCAAGAGGTTTTGTTCCTTCCATTACACACCAAACTAGGGCTAATGAAACAGTTTGTTACAGCTCATGACAAAGAGTCTGCAGCCTTCAAGTATCTTCAAGAAACTCTTTCCCAAGCTATCAGAGGCAAAGGTGAAGACTGGCATCTTCACTGGACCACAAATCAGGAAAATCATGGAGTGCTCAGAATTTCCAAAGAAGTTCACAGAGGAGGAAAAGGAAGCCTAGGAGAGTTTTGTTGCTGTAGCACAGGGCTTTCTGGACAACAAGGCTGACAGTTATGTGGATCTTGCTGAGACCTTGGTAAAAAGCTATGGTAAGATGGGCTGTAGGATGTTCCAAAAGGTCCATAACCTTGAGGCTTATCTTGACAATTTCAAGGAGAATATGGAAGCATACTCAGAGGAGCAAGGGGAGCGCTTACACCAAGACATAATGGACTTCGAACACAGATATCAGAGATCTTATAATGAAAATATGATGGGAGACTACATTTGGGGGCTTAAGAGGGTCATGTGAATAGGTATCGCTGACTCGATCCCACTGCAGGGAAAAGAAACATGGCTTATGAATCAGGCTGCAAAGTTTTTGAGGCATTTGTGACTGAGAGGATAAGAGTGTCACTCGGAAACCTAATATGTCTCCCTACAGTGAGATCGAGTCCTGCTGTCTGCGATTTTCACTATCTCTCTCTCTCTCTCTCTCTCTCTATATATATATATATATATATATATATATATATATATATATATATATATATATATATATATATATATATATATATATATATATATATATATATATATAATATATATATATATATATATATATATATATATATATATATATATGTCGTGCTGTATAGGTAAAACTTGCGATTTTGCGTTAAATAGCAACGCTCTTCTTGCCGAATAAGGCAAGCAAAAATTTGTGTATGCAATAATTTTCCGCAAAAATCGTTCTCAACCTAACGAAATAAAATATATTTCACTGTGTTTGTTTATTATTAATTTATTGTAAACTGATCTAAAATATATTTAGTTGGATTTTGTTAAATTAAATTGCGCTTGCTATAATAAGGTTAGATAAGTTTTCTAAGGTTCTTTTGAACAAAATTATTATTTTTTTCATTAACATAATTGAAAAAAAAATATTTTTAAACGTATAAAAGAAAATTTAGAAAGGACTTAATTTTAAATGAATTCTTGCTAATTGACCAATTTTTACCTATTCGGCACGACATATATACAGGTATGTTCTCTCTCTCACTCTCTCTCTTTCTCTCTCCATCACTGCAGTAGAATATAATACATGTCTGAGAAGAGCAGTGAGGACCAGCACAGCTTGTAATCATCCAGGTAATTATCCTCTACTGCTGCTCTTGTAGCCTAAACTTTTGCTACTCAGCAATTAGGGAAGAAACCATTACCGGAGGTGTGTGTGTGTGTGTGTGTGTGTATGTGTGTGTGTGTGTGTGTGTGTGTGTGTGTGTGTGTGTATGTGTGTGTGTGTGTAGTTTTTTGTGTGTGTGTGTGTGTGTGTGTGTGTAGTTTTTTTGTGTGTGTGTGTGTGTGTGTATGTACTCACTGTAGTTGTGTGTAATTTTTTTTTATATTAGTTGTGGTTTTGGGGTTTTCGGGTGTGAGTCCAAAGCCCCTGGCCCCGCCTCCTTCTCCCCCCATGGGCCTTGCTCACCCTTGGGTCACTACCTCCCGCCTTCATTCAAGCCCCTTTTCCTTTATAGCTACCCTCTCTTAAAAGCTATGTATAGTCCTGCCTCCACTACGTCGCTTCCTAGCTATTTCCACTTCCTGACAACTCTGTGACTGAAGAAATACTTCCTAACATCTCTTGATTCATCAGGAGTCTTCAACTTCCATCTGTGTCCCCTTGTTTTGTGTCCCATCTCTGGAACATCTTGTCTCTGTCCACCTTATCAATTCCTCTCAGTATCTTATATGTCGTTATCATGTCTCCCTATCTCTCCTGTCCTCCAGTGTCGTCAGGTCCATTTCCCTTAACCTCCCTCGTAGGACATACCCCTTAGCTCCGGGACTAGTCTTGTTGCAAACCTTTGCACTTTCTCGAGCTTCTTCACATGCTTGGCTAGTGTGGGTTCCAAACTGGTGCTGCTACTCCAGTATGGGCCTAACGTACACAGTGTACAGAGTCCTGAACGATTCTTTATTAAGATGTCGGAATGCTGTTCTTAGGTTTGCTAGGCGCCCGTATGCTGCAGCAGTTATTTGGTTGATGTGCGCCTCAGGAGATGTTCCTGGTGTTATACTCACCCCAAGGTTTTTTTCCTTGATTGAGGTTTGCAGTCTTTGGCCCCCTAGGCTGTACTCCGTCTGTGGTCTTATTTGCCCTTCCCCAATTTTCATGACTTTGCACTTGGTGGGGTTGAACTCCAGGAGCCAATTGCTGGACCAGGCTTGCAGCCTGTCCAGATCCCTTTGTAGTTCTGCCTGGTCCTCGTCCGACTGAATATGTGTGTGTGTGTGTGTGTGTGTGTGTGTGTGTGTGTGTGTGTGTGTATGTGTGTGTGTATGTATGTGTGTGTGTGTGTATGTGTGTGTGTCTGTTTGTGTGCGTGTGTATGTGTATATGTGTGTGTGTGTGTGTCGCGCGCGCATGCGCACTCAACGACATGTGTTTGCGGGTGTATAGTTGGGGTCTGGATGCCGTTACTTTGTTTATCTTCGTCATCCAGCATAACTCCTTCCTGGTCACTTGATCTCTAACATATTAATGAAACACAATGATGTGCGGACAGAGAGAGCGAACTTATAAAGGAGAGACGTGAGGTGTAAGATGGGTGAGTGATGTCTTCTGAAGTAATTTGTTTTGCTAAGAGGATTCTTCCAGGTTTAAAATTTGATGCATCATTAGGACTTCAGTATTTCTGTGCATAGTTTATGTAACAGTAGCGTCGTATCCAGTGTGAATAAGTTTAATAATGCCTTTAGATATTAGGAATGAACATGATCTCTGAGCGAAGTGTTACTGGTTGCTATCAGAGTAGATTCTAAACAAAGACAGTTCCCTCTGTCTGGTTCCTTGATAACTAATTTGGCCCTGGGGAAGTTCAGATAGTTCTCTGTGTTGCAGTTAATAGTTCAGGACTTGTTTCTGTCATCTCTCTGGCTTGCACCTCTGTGTTCGCTTATGCTCGTGTTCAGGTGTAACTTCTAGAGATATGATCAGGACCATTTCTCAGAAGTCAAGTTCATTCTTAATTTCTGAAGCACTGACCAGACTTTTTCTCACCAGGTATGACACTGTTATTACTGTTATATGGAGAAGTACTGAGATCGGACTATTAACTAAACAAATTTTAATTTTAGAAGTTTCCACTTGGGCGAATACATTACTGCAGATGACGTCACTCGTCCCTCTCTCCACCTCTCGTCTCTTCACTATGTATCCTGGATACACTTTCTTTCCACGCGTCTCTATGAGAACTGATAAAGTCCCTGGTGGTCGAAACATCTACTCAATAAAATGCCACAAACCACATATTAAGTCTTATTAACATAATTGTCGGTATCTCTATACATACTGGTGGCAATAGCTCTCGCTTCACACGGTGAGTGTTCAGGTTCGATTCCCGGCGAAGGGGTGGAAACATTGGAAGAGTTTCCTTACACCGGTTGTCTATGTTCACCCATCAGTAAAATGGGTACCTGGGTGTTAGTCGACTGGTGTGGGTCGCATCCTGGGACAAAACTGCCCTAATTTGCCCGAAATGCTCAGCATAACAAGCCCCTGGCTGTCTTCAAGCAGGCACTGGACAGGCACCTCAAGTCGGTACCTGATCAGCCGGGCTGTGGTTCGTACGTTGAACTGCGTGCGGCCAGCAGTAACAGCCTGGTTGATCAGGCTCTGGTCCAACAGGAGGCCTGGTCACGGACCGGGCCGCGGGGGCGTTGACCCCTGGAATTCTCTCCAGGTAGACTCCAGGTATAACAAAGGGCTTTCTATATAGTAGTATGTCATTGATGTACATGCACTTGCAGTAAATAAAGATATTATTATTATTATTATTATTATTATTATTATTATTATTATTATTATTATTATTATTATTATTATTATTATTATTATTATTATTATTATCTTGAGTGTTGGTTTCATTTGGGGAACCATGACAATAAGCTCATCAAACAAGATTTCTCGTTCTTGAACCTGCATTGGTTATAAAACAGCTGATCTCAAAGCGCTTAGAATCCTCCTCCTGACTGTTGTGAGATATGGAAACTGTCATAAATATTTTGTGTGTGTGTGTGTGTGTGTGTGTGTGTGTGAAAATATGCGTGAATGCCATGTGAATCCAATTTCTGTTTGAGGAGATTGGGGTCTTAAAGTGCTGTATCTCACACCCTAGATCTAACAGGGCACTCTCAGTCTCTATGAGCGAGCACATGGTGGAGTTCCCATGGGAAAACCTGAAGTAGGGAGAGGGTAAGTTTACTTATAAGTTGGAGTAGCGAGGAGAGAGGAGAACTTTTAATGTGGCAGCCATGCTGGGACTTTGAGCTGCTTTATGTCTGTGGACATACAGCAGCTTGGAGGTGTGAACTGTTAGTGGAGGCTCTGGACTCTTTAAGTAATATTCCAATCTGCCTAGTATCATTTACCTTATCGCTTCCCTGTAAACTCAGTCTCCCTTATTATTTATTTTAATCTCTCTTAGTTGTATCCCTGAATAAGTCTTGATGAGATTATTGGTATTAAAGTGTAATTCTATATTTTCCAGTAAATCTCTGAGTAGAGAGTTTGTTTATTTTAACACATGATATTTACTATTAGTAAGTATTTAAGTAGTTTATAAACAAGAAGAAAGAGTTGTAGGGTAGAATTGTTATAGTTCACCTTGGTTAACCTTAATTTCTTAGGAAAAGATGCATTTCATTGATATCAACCTGTAATTCAACACCTCTTGTCTATTCCCTTTCTTAAACGTAAGGACAGCCTCTAGTTACCCGACGACTGCTCCGTCTCTAATCGACAAGTTGAGTATCTTTGCTATTGCTTATGTCCAGTTCCTTCTTTATCTCTTACATTTTCTTCTTTATCGTGTGGGTGTCTTCTAGTGTGTGTTGATCTCTTTCGGTTACTGTGTAACTCATCAACATCTACTGTACCTCTGTAAACAGATCTCAGTTTCCTCTTTAATTCCTGTCTTACCTTTATCGTCTACCATGAGTGTTCCTTTTTCATTTTGAGCATCTTCGACTAAGCAATTTTTCTTCTTTTTTTCTATTTCAAGCTGCAATAAGAGTCTTGCTTGTGCTTTAATCTTTCCAGACATATTATAAAACCGTCTCTCAGATTCCCCTCGTACCAACTCGTAGTCACTAACAGCTATTCTGTTTGCTTCTCTTTTGTTCTCTCCTCGAAAAGACCTACCCTGCAACACTGGATCACACCACTCACACTTTTTGTATTTCGCATATTTATTCCTCATGTCTGGTTTACGTCTTCTTTTCATTTGTTAATTTCTTTTGATCATTTTCCAAGTTCTTTAGACCTTAATTTTAAATTCGTGTGTTTCTCGCTGGTGCAAGGTTGTTTTCTGACAAAAAAAGCAGAGTTCAAATTTCTTTATGCCATAAACAATGTTGAGGGAAACAGGGTAGTGAGTGTGAGAGTGCGTTCTACAGAGGTGGCAGGGGTGTGGGAGTTTTACAGGGGTGGGAGAGGTATAAAATTTGTATGGTCTGGGAAGGGTGTGTAAGTTGTACAAGGGTGGGAGGAAAAGGGATTGCAGTACCGGGGAAGAAGAGATGTGGTCGTAATACAGAGGTGGGACTGCGGTAGTAGAGGTATGGCTGCGTAAAGGATGTGGTCTTGAGTTGTCAGGTTATGTGAGAAGACGAACAACGGTACTAAAAATTGAAGCTAAGGCCTCTTCTAACACCACAGATCAGCAGCAGAACCGAAAGCTGTAACACAGATATCCTATGAGCTACATATCTGGCCAATAAGCAGGTTTAAGTAAAACATCCTCGTTCAGAACTTTCTTGCCTTCATGGTGCTGTGGCACGAGTGTGTGAATGCCACCTTCCTCTCCCTGGATTCGTGTTCAAGTGAAGTATTTTCAGAGTATATAATGTTCGAAGCTTAAAAACAAAGGAAAAACTCAGTGAACTACTAGTGGCAGTGGGCGCGTCTCTCCTTAAGAAACAGGCGGTGGGCTGTGCTAGTATTGAGACCGAGGAGGGTGCCCCACAAGGGTGGAAGGACGCCACTGGGACAGTGCTTCGCAATTTCTATTTTGCAATTTTTCATCACTACGACTCTGAAAAGAATAGAAAGGATAGCTATGGCGTACCGTTCTTTGATGTATTGTAAGAGGGCAATTGTTTTCTCAATCTTTTTCTATTCTCTCTCTCTTTCTCTCTCTTTCTCTCTCTCTCTCTCTCTCTCTCTCTCTCTCTCTCTCTCTCTCTCTCTCTCTCTCTCTCTCTCTCTCTCTCTCTCTCAAGACAAACATACTTCTCAGAGTTTCACAGAGATAATCACATGCACACTAAGAAACTTCTCCAAACACTTCAAACAGTGAAATTAATCTACAGTTCTACACTTAGAAGGACCCTTGGTGAGGCTGCGTCGTCTTGTAGGTGTTTGTGTGTATTGTGTGTGTGTTCTGTGTAGCGGCCATGTCTTAGAGACTTCGATGTTTCTTTCCTCTGGGTCTGTGTTAAATTCTGCGTACTTTTGTCTTTGTGATCTGTCAACTCCCGACTCCGTCTCTTCATCAGTACTGTACCTGCCAACATTATTGTTTCTTAACCTCTCGAGCACATTCATAAATATTCATTGAAAAGTTTCGTGTACGTGTGTGTGTGTGTGTGTGTGCGTGTGTATATGTGTGTGTGTGTGTGTGTGTGTGCGTGTATATATGTGTGTGTGTGTGTGCGTGTGTATATGTGTGTGTGTGTACTCACCTAGTTGTACTCACCTAGTTGTGGTTGCAGGGGTCGATTCATAGCTCCTGGCCCCGCCTCTTCACTGGCCGCTACTGGGTCACTCTCCCTGCGCCATGAGCTTTATCATACCTCTTCTTAAAGCTATGTATGGAACCTGCCTTCACTACATCTCTTCCTAAACTATTCCACTTCCCGACCACTCTGTGACTGAAGAAATACTTCCTAACATCTCTGTGATTCATCTGAGTCTTCAACTTCCAACTGTGTTCCCTTGTTGCTGTGTCCCATCTCTGGAACATTCTGTCTCTGTCCACTTTCTCAATTCCTCTCAGTATTTTATATGTTGTTATCATGTCCCCCCTATCTCTCCTGTCCCCCAGTGTCGTCAGGTCGATTTCCCTTAACCTCTCCTCGTAGGACATACCCCTTAGCTCCGGGACTAGTCTTGTTGCAAACCTTTGCACTTTCTCGAGCTTCGTCACGTGCTTGGCTAGGTGGGGCGGGTCCAAAATGGTGCTGCATACTCCAGTATGGGCCTAACGTACACAGTGTACAGGGTCCTGAACGATTCTTTATTAAGATGTCGGAATGCTGTTCTTAGGTTTGCTAGGCGCCCATATGCTGCAGCAGTTATTTGGTTGATTTGCGCCTCAGATGTTCCTGGTGTTATACTCACCCCAAGGTCTTTTTCCTTGATTGAGGTTTGCAGTCTCTGGCCCCCTAAGCTGTACTCCGTCTGCGGTCTTCTTTGCCCTTCCCCAATCTTCATGACTTTGCACTTGGTGGGGTTGAACTCCAGGAGCCAATTGTTGGACCAGGCTTGCAGCCTGTCCAGATCCCTTTGTAGTTCTGCCTGGTCCTCGTCCGACTGAATTCTTCTCATCAACTTCACATCATCTGCAAACAGGGACACTTCGGAGTCTATTCCTTCCGTCATGTCGTTCACAAATACCCGAAACAGCACCGGTCTCACGACTGACCCCTGTGTGGGTGTGTGTGTGTGTGTGTGTGTGTGTGTGTGTGTGTGTGTGTGTGTGTTGTGTGTGTGTGTGTGTGTGTGTGTGTGCGCCATTACTGTTGCCACCTTCAATTCATTTCACTTCCCTGCTTCACTGTAACTAAAAATTACTTCCTCATGTCACTGTAACTCCTAAGTGTTGTATATTTCATTTAAGTTTCGCTTTTCCATGTCCACTCAGATGCATTTGTTTTTCTGTCTGCTCTATCAGTTCTTCTCTCATGAATGATATTAATATATCCTCTAGTACCTTTGTCTCTCCCATGATCGTCAGGATTAGTTGGCTTAATTTCTCCCCCCCACCACCACACACACACACACACAAGGCAAAGTACCCAGGAGAATAAGTAGAGAAGTCGTAAAGCCAGAAATTAATATATACTGGTAAGAAGGGACGCCCAACGACAATACGAAAATGACATAGCAGCGAAAGCCAAATCCGACCCGAAGCTGTTGTACAGCCACATCAGGAGGAAAACAACAGTCAAGGACCAGGTAATCAGGCTGAGGAAGGAAAGAGGGAAGTTCACACGAAACGTCCGCTAAGTATGTGTGGAGCTCAACACGAGATTCAAAGAAGTGTTCACAGAGGAGACAGAAGGGACTCCAGAAAGACAGAGACGTGGGGTACACCATCAAGTGTTGGACAAAATAAATACAACCGAGGAAGATGTGAAGAGGCTGCTAAGCGAGCTAGATACCTCAAAAGCGATGGGGGCCCGATAACGTCTCTCCCTGGGTACTGAGAAAGGGAGAAGAGGTGCTATATATACCACTAACAACACTTCAACACATCTATCGAAATAGGACGACTACCTGAGATATGGTTAGTTTGATATCTTTAGTATGCACCCCATACCCATCCTGTGGGCGGTAGTCAAAAGATTACAGAGGTACATAATGGGTCACTGACATGTATACTAGTATGCTAAGTCATAGAGAAGATTATCAGGAGAAGAGTGGTGGAGCACGGTTTCAGGGATGGGAAATCCTGTGTCACAAACCTACTGGAGTTCTATGACAGGGTGACAACAGTAACACAAGAAAGAGAGGGGTGGGTAGATTTCTTGGACTGTAAGAAGGCGTTTGACACAGTTCCAAGCGGGAGATTAGTGCAAAAGCTGGATGATCAGGCAGGGATAACAGGGAAGGCACTGCAATGTATCAGGAAATACCTGTCAGGAAGACAACAACGAGTGATGGTACGCGGAGAGGTGTCAGAATGGGCGTCTGTGACGAGCGGTTTTCCACAGGGGTCAGTCCTAGGAACGGTGCATTTCTGGTATTTGTGAACGACATGACTGGCTGGCTCTCTCTCACTCTCCAAGATGGCTTCATGATGGTAGAACTGGTGGTTATTCCTTATATCTTTCTAGGCAGAATATGTGTGCCAAAGGTAAGAGTTATACTTTAAAGTGATGTAACCATCATACCCTGTGATTTACAGTGTATCAAGATACTGAGGGTTGGAGTCATGTTGAGGAAGGGGTTGTTAATTGTGGCAGGTGGGCCATGTGGCTTCGAGATGCTAGTTACATGTTATGAATAAGAAGACTTGTATATCCTGTATATTTCTCTCTGAATATATTTTATTTTTTGTAATGGTGGTTTAAATAACCCATTGAGAGGGTGGTGAAAGGTTTCAGAGACAGCACAACTAATCATGAATGTATTACCCTAGACTATAAGACCTTTAAGTAAACTACCCCCACACTAGAACAAATAGTGAGAACCTATACCTATACCATCAAAGTAAAGGGAAAATAACATATGATTTGAAGTTGATGAGAAGAATTCAGTCGAACGAGGACCAGGTAGAACTACAAAAGGATCTGGAGAGGCTGCAGGCCTGGTCCAGCAACTGGCTCCTGGAGTTCAACCCCACCAAGTGCAAAGTCATGAAGATTGGGGAAGGGCAAAGAAGACCGCAGACGGAGTACACTCTAGGGGGCAGAGACTACAATCTTCACTCAAGGAAAAGGATCTTGGGGTGAGTATAACACCGGGCACATCTCCTGAGGCGCACATCAAGCAAATAACTGCTGCAGCATATGGGCGCCTAGCAAACCTAAGAACAACATTCCGACATCTCAATAAGGAGTCGTTCAGGACCCTGTACACCGTGTACGTTAGGCCCATATTGGAGTGTGCAGTACCAGTTTGGAACCCACACCTAGCCAAGAACGTAAGGAAACTAGAGAAAATGCAAAGGTTCGCAAGAAGACTAGTCCTGGAGCTAAGGGGCATGCCCTACGAGGAGAGGTTAAGGGAAATCAACCTGACGACACTGGAGGAGAGGAGAGATAGGGGGGATATGATAACGACATATATAATATGTTACAGAGATGGGACACAGCAACAAGGGGTCACAGTTGGAAGTTGAAGACTCAGATGAATCACAGGGACGTTAGGAAGTATTTCTTCAGTCACAGAGTAGTCAGGAATAGTTTGGGAAGTGATGTAGTGGAGGCGGGATCCATATATAGCTTTAAGAAGAGGTATGATGAAGCTCATTGAGCTGGAAGTGTGACCCAGTAGCGACCAGTGAAGAAGCGTGGCCGGGAGCTATGAATCGACCCCTGCAACCACAACTAGGTGAGTACACACACACAACATATCTTAAGCAACTGTAGACTCTATTTTGATGTTGTTCATTCTACGATAGGCTGAGAAACGTCGTGCTACAAGTCAGAACGTTTTATTTGTTTTATATTGCTGATCTGAGATTCGCCGGCTGTGAAGTTCACGCCTGACTATCTGTCTATATTTTTAGTTGTTCTCATTATATACTGTTCTGTCTGTAGTTTTCTCTTTCCTTTTCCTTGTACGTGTTCGGTTTCCGCTCCGAAATTCCTGTCTAAGTCTACCTGCAGGTTATCTCTGTCCCTTACCCGTCTTTAGGTTTTATCTATAGTTTTACTTCATCTGTAAATGAAAACACAAAATTTAGTTCAAGCTTCTAGGTCTTTCACAACACTCGTGTGCTTATGTTTGAGCATTAATGTTTGTATTTTTGTTCTGCATCATTGTGCGTGTTCTCAGTGATTTTTCCCTATATGCATTGTTCATTGCTGCATCCTCGTGTGTTTTGTAAACAGTGGCGTGGAACGCTCAGGGAGATACGAAACATTAGCGACGGCAAACTTTCATAAGCAAAAATTTCTCTTAAATTCTGGATCCCATATCCTTGTATTCCAACTAATTCCATTAAAAATGAAAATTAAAACTTTTTAACTTGCACAAAATAATATTGTCTTTAAACTTCAGCATATTAAAATAACGCAAGACTCTAGGTCCATCTTTACCTTATAAGACTCTAAGTACATCTTAACTTGCAAGTAGGTACCTCTTAAAGTGCTAGGTTGTAGGTACGCCTTAAGATTATGCTATCTACAAACACATCTGTAGGTTCTGAAGATGATGTAAAACTGTAGGTTCTTAAAATGTAAAACTGTAGGTTCTTAAGATGATAATACACTGAAGGTTCTTCATATGTAAGACTGTAGGTTCTTAAAATGATGTAAGACTGTAGGTTCTTAAGATGTAAGACTGTAGGTTCTTAAGATGTAAGACTGTAGGTTCTTGAGATGATGTGAGACTGTAGGTTCTTCAGATGTAAAACTGTAGGTTCTTAAGATGATGTAAGACTGCAGGTTATTCTTAAAAATGATACAAGCCTGTTGGTTCTTCTAAGATGATGCAATACTCTGTGGACCTACTAAAATTGGTTCTTGAGTTTGTTATTATCAGCAGAACATCTGTATAATGCCCACGCAGGGAGAACTCAGACCGCTAAGCATATAAATGCAAAAACAAAAACAAAATATCCTATATATTAAACCTCCGTTTTGCAGTGAACTCACAAGAGGTAAATTGCTGGCAGTTTGCTGTAACTCCAGAAATTTTCTGGCCCATAAGGCAAGGGAAATGGTGCAGGCATTACTCTAGTAAATACCACAACCTCAAAATAAAGACTTAAGGTCATCTATATCTTCCCAACATGTGTAGCTGAGATTCCACACATCGGCCGGGGAATGCTAACAAATGTTTGGTGACAGTACATACTATCTCCTCCTGCAATTTGTTATCATTCTTCCACGTCAATTATCTATGTTACTTAATGCCAGATTCATAGCCTTTCCAGTTTTTAATTCTGTTTTCTCTTTCTTAAGTAATGAGTTAATTAAAGTATCCCCAGGTGGAGGTACCTTTGAGTAATTTTTTTTTCTTCGTATAATTTTTTGTTTTGTTTTGCATCTGAACGTTTCTTCTGAATCAGCGCTGGAGTAGTGGAAGGAAAGAATTTTACAACTGTTCGCATGTGCAGGCACCCAAAGTGATTATGGTTACCGTGATATACCTTGAGAATACCTCTTCTGTTCGGCTTCACACTTCCAGCACTGGAGTATCTTAGGAGGTGTGGCTTCTTATTGCAGTTAGTAGGTGTCAAGCTGACAGTTATATTTTTAAAAGTGTCGCGTTTTTCATGAATTAAGATGCGATTGCATCTTTCGATTTCCGCAATTCTTTAAAATATAATATATCTTACTGAACGGTTAGTTCTTTATAAGAGGTCAACAACATCATGAGAAACAATAAGCAAGAACAACCACATCAGCGTGAGAAACAAATAATCAAGAGCAACAACAGCAGCAGTAAAAATAACAACCAAAAACAATAACAAACAATAATTCGCCTAAATGGTTTTGAACGTTAAAATTCTATGCATTTTGTCTTCTCATTAACGTGTTTTTCTCTGAGTTCTTCTGGTCCTGAGTTTATGTATCTTTTAGTACAGCCCAAATCATTAGCTATTTTTTTCTGTTCACAGTTTCCCTCAAGAACTTGTAATTATATGCAATCTCCTTTTTAATTTCTACTTACGCTTAGGCCACACTACACATGCATGTACAAGCATATATACACTAACTCCTCTGGGTTTTTCTTCTATTTTTCTTCCTAGTTCTTGTTCTTGTTTATTTATGTTTATCTCCATGGGGAAAAGGAACAGAATTCTTCCTCCGCAAGCTATGCGTGTCGTAAGAAGCGACTAAATACCGGGAGCAATGGGCTAGTAACCCCTTCTGTATAAATTACAGAAGGGGTTACTAGTGCAGATGATAAGAAAAAGATGATTGCTAATTTTATGAAAAGAAAAGAAGTTTGAAACAAAGCTGAAGGGAGTAGGCGAGTTTCAGTGGGGAGAAATAAATGAGATTAAGTCATGAGTATCTGAGAGAGTTAGAGCGAAGGAAGGGGTAGCAATAATGTTGAAGGATGAAATATGGAGAGAGAAGAGGGAACATAAATGTATAAATTCAAGGATTATGTGGATTAAAATAAGGGTCGGATGTGAAAAGTGGGTCATAATAAGTGTGTATGCACCGGGAGAAGAGAGGAGTGTAGAGGAGAGAGAGAGATTTTGGGAGATGTTAAGCGAGTGTGTAGGAACCTTTGAGCCAAGTGAGAGAGTAATCGTGGTAGGGGACCTAAATGCTAAAGTAGGAGAAGCGTTTAGAGAGGGTGTGTTAGGTAAGTTTGGGGTGCCAGGTGTAAATTATAATGGGGAGCATTTGATTGAACTTTGTATAGAAATTGGTTTGGTTATAGGTAACACATATTTTAAGAAAAAGAGGATAAATAAATATAAAAGATATGATGTAGGGCGAAATAACAGTAGTTTGGTGGATTACATTTTGGTAGATAAAAGACTGTTGGGTAGACTTCAGAATGTACATGTTTATAGAGGGGCCACAGATATATCAGATTACTTTTTAGTTATAGCTACAGTGAGAGTAAAAGGTAGATGGGATACAAGGAGAATGGAAACAGCAAGTAAGAGAGAAGTGAAGATTTATTAACTAAAGGAGGAGGTGGTTAGGGTAAGATATGAACAACTGTTGGAGGACAGATGGGCTAGTGAGAGTATAGGCAATGGGGTAGAAGAGGTATGGGATAAGTTCAAGTATATAGTGTTAGAGTGTTTAGCAGAAGTTTGTGGATATAGGAAAGTGGGTGTGGGAGGGAAGAAGAGCGATTGGTGGAATGATGTAAAGAGAGTAGTAAGAGAGAAAAAGTTAGCATATGAGAGGTTTTTACATAGTAGAAGTTATGCAAGGAGGGAGGAGTATATGGAGAGAAAAAAGAGAGGTTAAGAGAGTGGTGAAGCAATGTAAAAAGAGAGCAAATGAGAGGGTGGGTGAGATGTTATCAACAAATTTTGTTGAAAATAAGAAAAAGTTTTGGAGTGATATTAATAAGTTGAGGAAGCCTAGGGAAAGAATGGATTAGTCAGTTAAAAATAGAAAAGGAGAGTTATTAAATGGAGAGTTAGAGGTATCGGGAAGATGGAGGGAATATTTTGAGGAATTGTTAAATGTTGATGAAGATAGGGAAGCTGTGATTTCGTGTATAGGGCAAGGAGGAATAACATCTTATAGGAGTGAGGAAGAACCAGTTGTGAGTGTGGGGGAAGTTCGTGAGGCAGTGGGTAAAATGAAAAGGGGTAAAGCAGCTGGGATTGATGGGATAAAGATAGAAATGTTAAAGGCAGGTAGGGATATAGTTTTGGAGTGGTTAGTGTTTTTCTTTAATAAATGTATGAAAGAGGTAAAGGTACCTAGGGATTGGCAGAGAGTATGCATAGTTCCTTTGTATAAAGGCAAAGGGGACAAAAGAGAGTGTAAAAAAAGTCTGTTGAGTATACTTGGTAAAGTGTATGGTAGAGTTATTATTGAAAGAATTAAGAGTAAGACGGAGAGCTGGATAGCAGATGAACAAGAAGGAGGCTTTAAGAAGGGTAGGGGGTGTGTAGACCAAGTGTTTGCAGTGAAACATATAGGTGAACAGTATTCAGATAAGAGTAAAGAGGTGTTTGTGGCATTTATGGATTTGGAAAACTCATATGATAGGGTGGATAGATGTTGCAAATGTATGGAATAGGAGGTAGGTTATTGAAAGCGTTGAAAAGTTTTTACGAGGATAGTGAGGCTCAGGTTAGAGTATGTAGGCGACAGGGAGATTATTTCCCAGTAAAAGTAGGCCTTAGACAGGGATGTGTGATGTCACCGTGGTTGTTCAATATATTTATAGATGGAGTTGTAAGAGAAGTGAATGCTCGGGTGTTGGCAAGATATGTGGGGTTAAAAGATAAAGAATCTAACACAAAGTGAGAGTTGTCGCAGTTGCTCTTTACTGATGACACTGTGCTTTTGGGGGATTCTGAAGAAAAGTTGCAGAGGTTGGTGGATGAGTTTGGTAGGGTATGTAAAAGAAGGAAATTAAAAGTGAATATAGAAAAGGGTAAAGTGATGAGCATAACCAAAAAATTAGATAACGGAAGATAGGATATCACATTGGAGGTAGAGAGTATGGAGGAGGTGAATGTGTTCAGTTATTTGGGAGTAGATGTGTCAGCAGATGGGTATGTGATGGATGAGGTGAATCATAGAATTAACGAGGGAAAAAATGAGAATGGTGCACTGAGGAGCTTGTGGAGACAGAGAACTTTATCCATGAAAGCAAAGAGGGGAATGTATGAGAGTATATTTATACCAACACTCTTGTATGGGTGTGAGACATGGGTTGTGAATGTTGCAACAAGGAGAAGGCTGGAGGCAGTGGAGATGCCATGTCTGAGGGCAATATATGGTGTGAATATAATGCAGAGAATCCGTAGTTTGGAGATTAGGAGGTGTGGGATTACCAAAACTATTATCCAAAGGGCTGAGGAGGGTTTATTGAGATGGTTTGGACATATAGAGAGGATAGAACAAAATAGATTCACTTCGAGAGTGTATAAATCTGTACCGGAGGGAAGGCGGGGTAGGGGTCAGCCTAGAAAAGGTTGGAGGGAGGGGGTAAAGGAGTTTTTTTTGTGCGAGGGGTTTGGACTTCCAGCAAGCGTGCTTGAGCGTGTTAGACAGGAGCGAATGGAGACAAATGGTTTTTAGGACTTGACGTGCTGTTGGAGTGTAAGCAAAGTAACATTTATGAAGGGTTTCCCGGCAGGCCGGACTTGATTCCTGGAGTTGGGAAGTATAGTGCCGGCACTCTGAAGGAGGGGTGTTAATGTATTAATATTGGCAGAATTACCGACAATATGTTAAGTAAAAGGACACAAATGCAACTAATGTGACATTATATTATGGCAACGTTTCGCTCTCCAAGAGCTTTGTCAAGCTGTTACCTTGACAAAGCTCCTGGAGAGCGAAGCGTTGCCACAATAAAATGTCACATTAGTTGCATTTGTGTCCTTTTACTTAACAGGGGTGTTAATGTTGCAGTTTTGTAGCTGTAATATAAGCACGCCTCTGGCAAGACAGTGATGGAGTGAATGATGATGAAAGTTTTTCTTTGTCGGGCCAACCTACATTGGTGGGAAACGGCCTATGTGTTAATAAAAAAAAATATAATATTAGATCCAGCAGTACATTCCTGAGCCCAGTATCACCTACTGATCTTTCTCTAGTTATCTCTACTGACTGTTGCATAACTATATTCAATTTCAACTTAATGCTCTTAATTTAAACACTTTTTTTTAGCATTCTCTGAGATACATACTACACCTTATGTTATAATTCAGTCTTTGGCTTCTAAGCCATTTACATCTTCAATATCATCCTAATTTTATGCCTATTTCTTATCCGCCGTCGTTCATTTCTATTTTTTTAAATATGTTTTCCCTTCTAGCGTTTACTTCATCATTAGTATTGAAATGGTGTTTACTTTAATATTTATTTTTCAAAGATACATTGTTCTATCACTCCTCCTTGCTTTACTTACCTTAGTACCAATTCTGCCATTTGGTCATTCTGTCCTCTAGTTTCATTTTTTGCTTCTATCGGGTACATTTTGCCACAAAGCAAACAACTGACAACAAAGATATTTTCGAAATTTTATCATATATATCCTGTGATCGTATTTGCTTGGACCTCCTCCTCTTTTCTGCAACATTGCAAGCTCCTGATGATGTGTTGATTGCAACACGAAAAACCTAAAGCTATCATTCAACTTCACCCATGGTTGTTTTGCATAAATAAATAAATAAATATATAGTTTTTTTTCAACAAGTCGGCCGTCTCCCACCGAGGCAGGGTGACCCAAAAAGAAAGATACTACAGTTTAGAATAGTCCCTCCAAACTGTCACTATCCCAGACCCCTCCTTTAAAGTGCAGGCATTGTACTTCCCATTTCCAGGACTCAAGTCCGGCTAAATCAATAACCGGTTTTCATGAATCCCTTCACTAAATATTACCCTGCTCACATTCCAACAGCTCGTCAGGTCCCAAAAACCATTCGTCTCCATTCACTCCTATCTAACACGCTCACACACGCTTGCTGGAAGTCCAAGCCCCTCGCTCTCAAAACCTCCTTTACCCCTCCCTTCAACCTTTTCGAGGACAACCCCTACCCCTCCTTCCTTCCCCTACTGATTTATACGCTCTCCAAGTCATTCTACTTTGATCCATTCTCCCTAAATGACCAAACCACCTCAACAACCCCTCTTCAGCCCTCTGACTAATACTTTTAGTAACTCCACACGTTCTGTTTATTTCCAAACTCCGAATTCTCTGCAAAATATTTATACCACACATTGCCCTTAGACAGGACATCTCCACTGCCTCCAGCCTCCTCCTCGCTGCAGCAGTTACAACCCATGCTTCATAACCATATAAGAGTGTTGGTACCACTATACTTTCGTACATTCCCTTCTTTGCCTCCATAGATAATGTTTTTTGTCTCCACAGATACCTCAATGCACCACTAACCTTTTTTCCTTCATCAATTCTATGGTTAACCTCATCCTTCATAAACATCCGCTGACACGTCAACTCCCAAATATCTGAAAACATTTACTTCTTCCATACTCCATCTTTCCAATGTGATATCCAATTTTATTTATCTAAGTCGTTTGATACCCTCATCACCTTACTCTTATCTTTGTTCACTTTCAACTTTCTACCTTTACACACTCTCCCAAACTCGTCTACTAACCTTGGCAATTTTTCTTTAGAATCTCCCATAAGCACAGTACCATCAGCAAAATGTAACTGTGTCAACTCCCATTTTGTACTTGATTCCCCATAAATTTATCCCACTCCTCTCCCCAACACCCTAACATTTACAACCACGTCTATAAATATATTAAACAACCATGGTGACATTACACATCCCTGTCTAAGACCTACTTTTACCGGGAAGTAATCTCCCTCTCTCCTACACACCCTAACCTGAGCCTCACTATCCTCATAAAAACTTTTTACAGCATTCAGTAACTTACTACCTATTCCATACACTTACAACATGTGCCACATTGCTCCCCTATCCACTCTATCATACGTTTTTTCTAAATCCATAAATGCAATGAAAACTTCCTTACCTTCATATAAATACTGTTCACATATATGCTTCAATGTAAACACTTGAGCTACACATCCCCTACCCACTCTAAAACCTCCTTGCTCATCTGCGATCCTACCCTCTGTCTTACCTCTACTTCTTTCAATAATTACCCTACCGTTCACTTTACCTGGTATACTCAGTAAACTTATTCCCCTATAATTTTTACAATCTCTTCTGTCACTTTTCTCTTTATACAAAGGAACTATACACGCTCTCTGCCAATCCTTAGGTACCTTCCTCTCTTTCATACATTTATTAAACAAAAATACCAACCACTCCAACACAATATCTCCCCCTGCTTTTACCATTTCTCTCATGATCCCGTCAGTTCCTGCTGCTTTACCCAGTTCATTCTATGTAATGCCTCATGCGCCTTCCCCACACTTACATCCTGCTCTTCCTCACTCCTAAAAGATATTATACCTCCCTGACCAGTGCATGAAATTACCTCCTCCCTATCTTCATCGACATTTAAAAGTTCCTCAAAATATTCCCGCCATCTACCCAATACCTCCAGCTCCCCATCTACTAATTCCCCTACTCTCTGTTTAACTGATAAATCCATTCGTTCCCTAGGCTTTCTTAACTTGTTTATCTCACTCCAAAACTTTTTCTTATTTTCCGCAAAATTTCTTTACAGTGGCTCTCCCACTCTTTCATCTGCTCTTCTTTTGCACTCTCTCACCACTCTCTTCACCTTTCTTTTACTTTCCATATACTCTGCTCTTCTTACAACACTTCTGTTTTGTAAAAACTCTCATAAGCTACCTTTTTCTCTTTTATCACACCCTTTACTTCATCATCCCACCAATCACTCCTCTTTCCTCCTGCACCCACCCTCCTATAGCCACAAACTTCTGCCCCACATTCTAATACTGTATTTTTAAAACATTCCCAAACCTCTTCAATCCCCCCATCCCCCACTATTCATACTTGCATTTACCCACCTTTCTGCCAAAAGTTGCTTATATCTCACCCTAACTTTCTCCTCTCTTAGTTTATACACTTTCACCTCTCTCTTACTTGCTGTTGCCATTTTCCTTATGTCCCATCTACCTCTTACTCTAACTGTAGCTACAACTAAATATATATCAGTTGCCCCTCTATAAACATGTACATCCTGAAGCCTACCCATCAACCTTTTATCCACCAATACATAATCTAACAAACTACTTTCCTTACGTGCCATATCATACTCTCTCTGTCCTCTACAGTTCTTTCTTCTCCAGGTGCATAAACACTTACTATAACCCACTTTTCACATCCAACCCTTATTTTACACCACATAATACTTGAATTAATACATTTATATTCCCTCTTGTCCTGCCATAACTTATCCTTCAACATTATTGTTACTCCTTCTTTAGCTCTAACTCTGTTTGAAACTCCTGACCTAATCCCATTTATTTCTCCCCACTGTGTGTGTGTGTGTTCGTGCGTGCGTGAGTGTTTCCAGCCATTCATCGTATCTCATATATTTTTTTAGCTCTCAAACAACTTTGTAAAATCACTGACAGTTCTGATCATTGGGAGAACATTTCACGTCTCCTAAATCTGATATCAGATATTCGCTTATCATTACTTCAATTTATTTATTTTCTCTAACCTTTTCATTCCTAATGTCTGAATAAAGAAAAAGTTTCTTCATTATCTGTAATTTAAAGTTTGTGGAAGTAAGCAAGATGGTCCTGGAATTGTAAGGAGGAATTTAGAAACAGCACGGCGGTAGTGTGAACATGGAAATTGCTTGATTATTACAACTGTCTGTAATATGAAAACTTCCCGACACGCGCTTTCTGTATATTGGACAATGAGAAACGTTAATCATGACGGCGAAACGCCGGAGAGAATCGGGGAATACCTGGAGTATACCTGGAAAGAATTTCGGGAGTCAACGCCCCCGCAGCTCGGACTATGACCAGGCCGGGTTTTTTTTTAAATAATTCTGGAGACCATCGCCCCCGCGTCTTATAAATCAGAAGGAAAATATTGCGTAACGAGAACTTAAGAAACAGTGAGAGAAAAAATATAAGTGAAAATACTAAATGTGAGTTGAAGTATAAGTGACTTACCTGACATTTTTCTTGTTCATGAAACAAGAAAAAACAAGAGCTCAGTTCCCAGCAGAGGAGTAAGTCCACGAGGGTGAGACGCAGGACCACGAGGGTGAGACGCAGGACCACGAGGGTGAGACGCAGAATACGTGGAAGGGATAGATTTTCTGTGTAACATCTGCTGCCCGGCCACCACAAACACACCCACCACAACCCATCCACCAAAGATACTTCCCAATCACCACCACTACCCAACCACGACAACCACTCCCATCCACCAAAAGCACTTCCCAATCACCACCACTACTCAACCACCACAACTACTACCTAACCAGCACATCCACATCCACCACAACCCATCCACCAAAAATACTTCCCAATCACCACCACTACTCAACCACCGCGACTACTACCCAACCACCACAACCACACCCCCCACAACCCATCCACCTAAAATATTTCTCAATCACCACCACTACCCAACCACCACAACCACTCCCATCCACCAAAAGTACTTCCCAATCACCACACTACCCAACCACCGCAACTACTACCCAACCACCACAACCCATCCAGTAAAAATTCTTCCCAATCACCACCACTACCCAACCACCACAACCACTATCCTACAATCGCAAGCACTTTCCAACCTCCAAAAACATTACCACATTGCCCTCCCTATCAAGAAAAGCACTACCCAATCCTTACAACTACTACCCAACCACGATAAATGTTACCTTACCTGCATAACAGTCACCAAGCCACCACAACGACAAGCCCAATATAAATAACGCCTTTTTACAGCCGCAATAAACATTTTCCAATCACCACAACCTTAATTTAGCCATTACATAAACGATTCAACTACCTCACATACAACAGTTATTTCGCCAAAACCCAATAACAGTCCAAAACATCACAAAACTGTAACTGTCACTACCAAAACATCACTAAATCATATCAATTACTACCAAAACTATGCGCAACCATAACAGTCACTGATAAAACACCCCAAAACTACAACAGTCACTACGAAAAACACCATAAAATCACAACAATCACTACTAAAGCTCCACACAACTACAACAATCTCAGATTAAACTCCACACAAATACAACAATCACAATTAAAATTCCATACAACTACAACATTCACAGATTAAACTCCACTCAACTACAACAATCACTTCTGTAACACCACGAAACTACTACAGCAGCCACTACCAAACAGCACACAGCTACAAGTCAATACCAAAAACCCCACACATCTACAAAAGACACTACCAAAACACCATACAACTACAACAATCACTACCAAAACACCATACAACTACAACAATCACTACCAAAACACCATACAACTACAACAATCACTACCAAAACACCATAAAACTACAACAACCACTAAATTACCAAACAACCACAAGTCACTACCAAAACCATAAAAAGCTACAGCATTCACTACTTAAACAATTAGTAACTACAACATTAGCAACTAATACGCTACACAACTACAACAATCACTACCAAAACACCGGACAACTACAACAATCCTTACCAAAATACTACACAACCACCACAAAATCTGCCCAATAACTACAACTGCGAAACTACTACAGCCACTTTCCAGCCAGCACAAACTCCTTCCAGCCACCACAAGCAATACTGATCATTAACAATCACTTCCCAATCACCAAACCCACTATCCAATTAAGTCAATACCCAACAACCACAACCACCCTTCAGCTATCACAACTAAAACATTAAAACAATCAAATATAAAAACAATTGCCACAACCATATCCCAGCCATCCCACAACCACAACTGTTACCTCGTAATTACAAACAACCATTACCCAACCATCATATACAGTAAGTAAAAAAACCAGGAGCCAATTACCACAATAGTTATTGAACCTCCAGCCTCATTTATCTGTCCAACTTGTTGGCAGATTTAAATTTACAGTATATAGGAAGTCCATTACTGTTTCCTCTTATATTCATTATTATTCTAGTCACGTTTCTGACATTTTTTTCATAGTTGCAGTTCACAATTTTTGGATCATGAAATTTGTAAAATCTTTTATATTGCCACGAAATTAAGAAATCCCGAGGATTTTGCTGAGAAGACTTTACTAGCAGCTAAGAAACCCGCAACACTGGACTGAAAATAGGGAATCACCTGCTAGGAGAAACGTGCTAGTGCTACCTTATAATGTGAACTTGGCTATTCTACCTGATACGTTGAAGTGATATGATATTAAAATTGTCTTCAAGATAGCGGGGAAGGTCAAGCACGGATTAATTAACAATGGATATTTACTTTCACTTAATCTTTGCGTTTTATGAATCTAGAAATTTATTGATACTAAATGGAAAAAATACTTATTGTGGTATAAATATATTTCAATCGATATAATAGGCTGCTATCAGGCCGGCGGTGCTAACTGCTTTTCTGATAGAATTTAATGTTTGAAATAGGATTATCCCATTATTGAGAATCCTCGTGGTATATTTGTTTTGTGAAGCCGCAGTCAAATCTTCTCACAGATCTCGTGGTATATTGTATAAACATGTTTTTATCTAATATTACATAGCTATATAATTTTGGCTAGTAGTTTAAACGAAACTTTCATGCTTTATAGTAATTGTTTTAATTATTTAGCTACATTTAATAGGTAGGATGCTTTATACAATACACTTTCTGTGCTGGCAGAGTCGAAGTTTTGACTGGCTGTCCAACTCAGTCACACGCCTTTTCGCACGTCTGCCAATTGTGGTGACTTCTGGGGTGTGGGACAAGTTGAAAACGAACTTTACCTCCAGCCTGCAGTTGCTGCATCGTTCTTTCTCTCTCTCTCTTTATCTGACTGGACATCGCCGGGGAAACACTTTTCCTCTTACCTCTGTCTGCGATTACTCAGTTCTCCTCTGTTCTTGTCATGTAGACTCATTTTTGTGGTAGAGTATGATCTTGTTGGTGTTCAAAGTCATACTTCATGTCTTCCGCGTAACTATGTTCCCAGAGAATTATTTAGAATTAGTCACATTTAATGTTTTGTGGTTGTGCGTTTCGAGACACTCTGTATGATTCAGGTCGCGTGTCTAACTCTCGATCTAATTTAACGTGACTGTCATCTATGCACTGTCGCAGTCGGGCTTTGTAAGTTGCTGAACTCATATTCAGTAATTTTGGAGTGTTTTACCTTCACTGAAGGACAAGCTGATTGTCCCCCAGCTAGGTTATTCTGTGTTACTTCTTTGCCTGATACTTTGCTGTTTATGGATGATTTGTGCACATTACCGTTTGGCGAACTGGTCACTTCACTGTTAAAAGGAACCTGTGCTTATTACCGCTCAGTTATCAAAAGTTTGTTTACGGACACATACACACATTTCTTAATCTAGTATTTCTAAGTACAATGTCTACAGTAACATGCCATATAGGACAGTTTATTTCTGCTAAAACATTATATACAGGATATTCAGTAACGTGTCTAAGCGCACAGTTCAGTTTAATGCACAGATACTATGCATCCATTTGTAGGAAGGAGACTAATTACAGCGTCATTTATTTTAACTGTTTATTTTGATAACTCTAGACATCATTTTTGGATCAGTAAAGTTCCTTTGCTTTTACAGTTAGTATAAAATTTTCCGATTGCAATCCTCTTAAAGAAATCCTTATTAAAAGAGCTTTTCAGCGTAAAATTGGTCCTGTTCCAATGAGTTGAAGAGTTAATACTGGCAAATGTGTTACGAGCCAGCAACAGCCTACAGGCTAGAAGTGTGTCAATAGGTTCATCTTACAGTATTCTCTGGAAGATTTCTATGCTAATAGACTGTGCTAATAGAATAATTACGGTTCTTCATCTAATCGAGATTCACTGAGGCCGGAGGTTGGTAGACAAGCGCTTTTCTCCACCACTCTCGCTCTCTCTCTCTCTGCTCTCTCTCTGTCTCTCTCTGTCTCTCTGTCTGTCTCTCTTCTCTCTCTCTCTCTCTCTCTCTCTCTCTCTCTCTCTCTCTCTCTCTCTCTCTCTCTCTCCTGGGATATGAGATCTCTATAAAACCAGCATCACGTACCAGCTAGTAATTATGCAAACATTCCCAAGTATTCAGTATCAAGCATGGTGGATGATCTATCTCATTATTGGAGATCTTGATGGTACAATGGTACCATTATTAGAGATCTACATGGTAAAATTGTACCATTATTGGAGAGCTTCATGGTACAATGGTACCATTATTGGAGATCTTTATGGTACAATTCTACCATTATTGGAGATCTTCATGGTATAATGGTACCATTATTGGAGATCTACATGGTACAATGCTACCATTACTGGAGATCTTCATGGTACAATAATGCCCTTATTGAAGATCTTGATTGAACAATGGTACCATTATTTGAAATTTGATGGTACAATGATATCACTGTTGGAGATCTTGATGGTACAATGGTACAATTATTGGACATATTCATGGTTCAATGGTACCATTATTGTAGATCTTCATGGAACAATGGTACCAATATAGGACATCTTCATGATACAAAGATACTATAATTAGAGATCTTGATGGTACAATGGTAGAAGCATGGACGATGCCGATATGAATACGTAATTTTAGGTCAATATCGATACCGAAACTTTTCGTATATTTTTTTATTTATACAATTATAATGACTATGGTCAATATATAAGGGAATGTTTATTGCACAATGGATATAAAATATCACAGGAAGGTTAATAATTATATAACAATAGTTTTCTTAGATTATGTCATTCCTCATTACTTGGCCTGTTAGTGTTAGTTACTGGTTGTCAAAGGCAATTTTCGATAGTGTGTCTGGGTGTGTGTGTGTACCCGCCTCTTCACTGGTCACAACTAGGTCACTCCCTGCTCCATGAGCTTTGTCATACCTCTTCTTAAAGCTATGTATAGATTCTGGCTCACCACCTCACTTTCCAGACTCTAACACTTCCTGACAACTCTGTGACTGAAACATCTTGTCCCTGTCCCCCTTGTCGATTCCTCTTAGTATTCTATATGTTGTTAAAATGTCCCTCCTGTTCCTCCTGTCCTCCAGTGTCGTCAGGTCGATTTCCTTTATCCTCTCCTCGAAGAACATGCCCCTTAACTCCCGGACTAGTCTCGTTGCAAAACTTTGCACTTTCTCTAATTTCTTGACGTGCTTAGCCGGCTGTGGGTTCCAAACTGGTGCTGCATACTCCAATATGAGCCTAATGTACACGGTGTACAGGGTCCTGAACGACTCTTTACTGAGATGTCGGAATGCTATTCTAAGGTTGGTTTGTTAGTCGCTCGTATGCCGCAGCAGTTATTTGGTTAATGTGCTCCTCAGGAGATGTGTTCGGTGTTATACGCACCCCAAGATCCTTTTCCTTGAGTGAGGTTTGTAGTCTTTGTGCCCCCTAGACTGTATTCTCTCTGTGGTCTTCTTTGTCCTTCCTCGATCATCAAGACTTTTCACTTGGCGAGGTTGAACTCCGAGCCATTTGCTGGACTAGGCCTGTAGCCTGTCCAGATCCCGTTGTAGTCCTGCCTGGTCCTCTTCCAATTGAATTCTCCTCATTAACTTGACATCGTGTGCAAACAGAGACACTTCTGAATCTATTTCTTCCGTCATGTCATTCACATATACCAGAAAAAACCCAGTCCTAGGACTAACCCCTCTGGAACCCCGCTCGTCAAAGGCACCCACTCCGACACCTCGTCGCGTACCATGACTGCTACTGCCTTGTCAGGTATTCTTTGATCCATTGCAATGCCTTCCCTGCAGCTTTTGTAATAATCTCTTATGTGGAACTATGTCAAAAGCCTTCTTACAGTCCAAGAAAATGCAATCTACCCACCCCTCTCTCCCTCTTGACTTACTTCGGTCATATTGTCATAGAACTCCAGTAGGTTTCTGCAACAGGATTTCCCGTCCCTGAATCTGTGTTGGTTGCCGTTGACAAGCTCATTCCTTTCTAGGTGCTCCACCACTCTCCTCCTGATAAACTTCTCCATGACTTTGCGTACTATGCATGTTAGTGATACTGGTCTGTAGTTTACTGCTGAGTGTCTGTCTCTTTTTTTTAAAAATGGGACTACATTTGCTGTCTTCCATACCTCAGGGAGCTGCCCTGTTTTGATAGATGTGTTGAAGATTGTTGTTAGTGGTACTCAGAATGCCTCTGCTGCCACTCTCAGGACCCACGAAGAGAAGTTATCCGGCCCCATAGCCTTTGAGATATCTAGTGCGCTTAGCAGCCTCTTCACCTCCTCCTCGGTTGTATGGGATACACCACATGGTGGTGTACCACACCCCTGCGTGTTTCAGGAGTCCTTTCTCTCTCCACTGTGAATGCTTCTTTAAATCTCATGTTGAGCTCCTCACATACTTCTCAGTCATTTTTTGTGATCTCGCCTCTTCCCTTCCTCAGCCTGATTACCTTGGTCTTGACTGTTGTTTTCCTCCTGATGTGACTGTACAACAGCTTTGGGTTGGACTTGGCTTTCGCTGCTATGTCATTTTCGTATTGTCATTGGGCCTCCCTTCTTACCTGTGCATATTCATTTCTGGCTCTTCGACTACTCTCCGTATTCTCTTGGGTCCTTTGCCTCTGGGTGAACCAAGGACTCGTTCTGGCCTTCTCATTATTTCTGTTGCCCTTGGGTACAAACCTTTTTTTGCTGCCTTGCATATTGTTGTCACACATTCCATCATCTCATTTACTGATTTCCCTGCCAGCTCTCTGTCCCACCGAAACTCGTGCAGGAAGTTCCTCAAGTTCACCCACAACCAGTAACTTTGCTCTGCCAATATGAGCCCTTCTGGCCACTTCAGCCAGTGTGTCAACCATTGATCTGTTACTCTCGTCATATTCTTGTATTGGCCTCCTGCTATTCTGTTGTGGGCTATACATCACTGCAATTACCTCCTAGAGACCTCCAGGCTGAAGTGTTCCTATTATGTAGTCTCTTGTTTCTTCTGTATCCTCTCTCCAGCTCCTTAAAATCTCATTGGTTTTTGATGAGCAGTGCCACTCCTCCACCCCCTCTGTTCCTTCTGTCTTTCTTCAGGATCTCTATCTAGTTGAAAAGAGGGCATCTGTTATCATTCCTGTGAGTTTGGTTTCTGTGAGAGCTATGATGTCCAGTGATGCCTCTTTGATGCTTTCATGCCACTCCTCCTTATTCATTATTCCATCAGCGTTGGTATACTATACCTTAAGTTTCCTCTCCAACACTGTGTTCTGGGGGATTTGTGGAGGTTGGGGAGTGGGAGACCTCCTGGCAGAGTGCTGTGGGATTCTACTTCATAGTGTGGGGGTGGAGGCTGTGAATGTAGGTTGTGGTTTGTATTGGGATAGTGTGTTTGGCTGTAGGGTTCTGAGGGTGGATATTTTAGCTAGTTTTCTGTCAAAAACTCTTGAAACGTTAATTGCAACATCGCTGACCAGTAAAACAATGTAACTTGGAGGCTTTTCTGCAACTTGATTGGTGTTGGTCTTGTTGAGGATTAGTGTCGCACGTATGAAGTGTAGGGGAAAGTGTTGTGAACTAAAAGAATGTGTAATGTATGCACATTCTTCCTCGACGAACTACGGACTGGAAATTTTGTAAGTTCTCAGAAAGAAGCCTATAACTACCCGTCTTTTAGTTTCAGTGTCATGGTGAGAGAAGAAATGTAGAAGATCGTTCTTATAGGTTGGTTTATGGAAAGTCTGTTTTCACCGGTGTGTAAAAGAACATCGAGAAATGGTAATTGGTTGTGCTTCTATTTCTCTAGTGTAAATTAAAAAGTAGGTTCCAGAGTGTTGAGGATGTCGCATACATCTGGATTTCTGGGAACAGTGAAAAAAATATCATCAATGTACAGCATCCATGTAACTGATCTAGTGACTCGTGTGTGTGTGTGTACTCACTTATTTGTGGTTGCAGGGGTCGAAACATAGCTCCTGACCCCGCTTCTTTACTGATCGCTACTAGGTCCTCTCTCTACCTGCTTCATGAGATTCGTCATACCTCGTCTTAAAGCTATGTATGGTTCCTGCCTCCACTATGTCACTCGCCAGACTATTCCACGTCTTGACAACTCTATGACTAAAGAAATACTTCCTAACATCTCTTTGACTCATCTGAGTCTTCAACTTCCAATTGTGACTCTTTGTTGCTGTGTCCCATCTCTGGAACATCCTGTCTCTGTGCACCTTGTCAATTACTCGAAGTATTTTGTATGTCGTTATCATTTCTCCCCTAACCCTCCTGTCCTCCAGTATCGTCAGGCCGATTTCCGTTAACCATTCTTCGTACGACATTCCCCTTAGCTCTGGAACTAGCCTTGTTGCAAACATTTGCACTTTCTCTAATTTCTAGACGTGCTTAACCAGGTGTAGGTTCCAAACTGGTGCTGCATACTCCAGTATGGGCCTGACGTACGCGGTGTACAGAGTCTTGAACGATTCCTTACTGAGGTATCGGAACTCAATTCTTAGGTTTGCCATGGGCCCCTGTGCTGCAACAATTATCTAGTTGATGTGCACCTCAGGAGATGTGCTCGGTATTATACTCACCCCAAGATCTGCCCGAAATGCCTAGGCAAGCTAGTGGCCTCCTTTTATTTAATATTTTATAATATGTAAACCACACATTGTAAGCTTTGCAAGGAAATAAACAGTTTCATTTTCATTTTTCTTTAGAGAGATTTGCAGTCTTGGGCCACCTAGCCTATGCTCTGTCTGCGGTCTTCTTTGTCTTTCCCTGATCTTCATAACTTTGCATTTGGTGGGGTTAAATTCGAGAAGCCAGTTGTTGGACCAGGCTTCCAGCCTGTCCAGGTCTCTTTGTAGTCCTGCCTGATCCTCATCCTATTTAAGTATCCTCATTAACTTCACATCATCTGCGAACAGGGACACTCCTGAGTCTATCCCTTCCGTTATGTCATTCACATATACCAAAAATAGCACTGGTCCTAGGACTGACCCCTGTGGAACCCTGCTCGTCACAGGCGCCCACTCTGACACCTCGTCACGTACCGTGACTTGTTGTTGCCTCCCTGTCAGGTATTCTCTGATCCATTGCAGTGCCCTTCCTGTTATACGTGCCTGATCCTTTAGATTTTGCACTAATTTCTTGTGAGGAACTGTCATAGAAAAAAAAATGCAATCTATTCACCCCTCTCTCTCGTGTCTTACTTCTGTTACCTTGTCATAAAACTCCAGTAAGTTTCTAACACAGGATATGCCTTTCATGAATCCGTGCTGGTTGTCGTTTACAAGCTTGTTGCGTTCCAGGTGCTCCACCACTCTCCTCCTGATAATTTTCTCTATGACTTTGTATACTATACACGTCAGTGACACTGGTCTATGGTTTAGCGCCTCGTGTTTGTCTTCTTTCTTAAAAATGGTTACTATATTTGCCGTCTTCCATACCTCAGGTAGTTGCCCAGTTTCAATGGACGTGTTAAAAATTGTTGCTAGTGGCACACGCAGTCTCTGCTCCCTTTCTAAGGACCCACGGAGAGATCTTGTCCGGTCCCACCGCCTTTGAGGTATCAAGGTCACTTAGCAGCGTCTTCACCTCCTCCCCAGTTATGTATTTCATCCAACACTTGTTGGTATATCCCTTGTTGGTGTACCCCCCTGTTCTGACTTCCCAAAGTCCTTTCTGTCTCCACTGTAAATACTTCCTTAAATCTCATGTGAGTGTGTGTGTGTGTGTGTGTGTGTGTGTGTGTGATTATGTGTACTCACTTATATGTGGTTGCACAGTTCGATTCACAGCTCCTGAATTCTGATAAAGAATTCCTCTCAACAGTGTGTTGGTAGTGTTTACAGAACTTGTTGCAATGGTTACAACTTATCCTATGTGGGACAAACTGGATATCACAACACTGCTATTCGATACGTGCTGAACAAGAATCGAACAAGATTTTCACCCACAATCGGGCCTGCAATAACTCAGGAAGTAAGAGACATTGTTCCTTGTTCCTCTTGCCATGAACGGAATATTGTAGAAACGGCAATTATAAAACATGATAAACACTGATTATAAAATAATAGTGGTGGGTTGTTCAAATTAGATTCGTTTTTATTTGAGGCAATTGTACACGGTGTTGGATTGTCGTAAGTTTAGTTCCACACCGAGGAATTAGGGCTTTTTTTTTTTTTTGCTTGTTTTCAAACAGAATCTTGTGGGACAATTACTAGATCAATCTATATTTGGTATGTGAAGTCACTTATATCATATCCATAGTTTGCCTCAGAAGCTTTTGGGATTGATAAGCAATGGATGTTTACCAGTGGATAAATGAATCCCTTTAAATGGACCTATTTTCTGGAGGTCTGGAAACTCTAGATAATTGCCAGTGATATCTATATTTGGTATGTAAAGTAATTTATTTCGTAATCTGACAGAATTTTTGATAATTGCCATGCCACGTTCATTAGGTTACTATTATAATATCAGTGCTTGAGGGCACTTCCTGTCTCCAGCCTCACGCATCTATGCCTCACTCCGGCAAAGGCGCTCCCTGTGATCATATTTGCTTTGACCTTCATCTCTTTTTTCTACAACATTGCAAACTCCTGATGATGTGTTGATTGTAATAAGGAAAGACCTAGACATATCATTCAACTTACCCCCATGGTTGTTTTGCATAATATATATATATATATATATATATATATATATATATATATATATATATATATATATATATATATATATATATATATATATATATAAATATATATAAATATATATATATATATATATATATATATATATATATATATATATATATATATATATATATATATATATATATATATATATATATATCAATGCACCACGCAGAAACAAGCGGGTAGATACAGAGAAAGATCGCAGTCAGCAGGGCTCGATACTGGGACGGACAAGATTCCCAGGCATCTCTCTTATCCACTCGGTCACACAAGCTGGGCAGCCTGGTTCACAAGTCTAGTTTCTTTCCCAGCCCGGTCACGTCAGTGAGCCTCAAGCATGGATTCAAGTTATTTCAATCTCCTGTATGTTCTGGCCTCACAAGTGATTTTTTATATCAATGCACCACGCAGAAACAAGCGGGTATATACAGAGAAAGATGCATCGATATAAAAAATCGCTTGTGAGGTCAGAACATACAGGAGGCACTGGTCAGAGAAAAAACAAATATCGAACTTAAGCTTAATTAATCTTACCGGAGACAAGAATCTCAGGAAGAACTGGAAACCATATAGGAAATTAAAAAACAAATACTGCTTCTCTTATGAAAAATATAAGAGTAAAACAACATTCAGTATTGGGCCCCTGCTTAGGCGAGATGGGACATACACAGATGACAGCAAAAAAATGAGTGAGATATTAAAGTCCCAATACGGCTCAGTGTTCTGCGAGCCATTACACAGACTAAGGGTCGACAATCTAAAATTTAGATTCTAAATGAATTCTTTATGAACGAGACCCACAATTTGGGTCTCGTTCACAATATCTCTGATATTATACTAACACCACAAGACTTTGAAAAGGCAATATGCCCAGATTCATGGAACTCCGTGTTCATCAAGATCTGCAAGAAGCCCCTGTCACTTGCCTTCAGCATTCTATGGAGAGGGAGCATTGACACAGAGGTCATCACACACTCATTAAAAACATCATACATAGCTCCACTCTACAAAGGTGGCAGTAAAGCAATTGCAAAGAACTACAGACAGATAGCATTAACATCTTTAAAAGGGTCCTAAGAAGCAAGATCGCCAACCACCTAGATACCCATCAATTACACAACCCAGAACAACACGGGCTTAGAGGAGGTCGTTCCTGCCTGTCCCAGCTACTGGATCACTATGACAAAGTCCTGGATGCTGTAGAGGATAAACAAAATGCAGATGTAGTAAACACAGACTTTGCAAAAGCCTTAGGCAAGTGCGACCATGGTGTAATAGCGCACAAAATGCGTGATAAAGCAATAACAGGAAAAATTGGTATATTAATCTATACCTTCCTAACAAATAGAACACAAAGAGTAATAGTAAACAGAGTAAAGTCTGATGCAGCTACGGTGAAAAGCTCTGTTCCACAAGGCACAGTACTCGCTCCCATCCTATTCCTCATCCTCATTACTGACATAGCCGTGTCTTCCTTTGTGGATGACACTTGAATTGCCATGACAGTGTCTTCCATCGAAGATACTGCAAGACTTCAAGCGGACATCAACCAAATCTTCAAATGGGCTACTCAAAACAATATGAAGTTCAATGAAGAGAAATGTCAACTTCTCTAACCTTACAATAGAGCGAAAAAGTAATGTGAAGGTCCTGGGAGTGATAATGTCAGGGGATCTCACCTTCAAAGACCACAACAATGTATCTACAGCATCTGCTTCAGGAAAGGACAAAGGTCGTCTCCTAGTGGTGAAGGCACCACATTCAGGAGATTTCCTTTTAGCTGTTACCAATTCCTTCCTGGGCACTCGACTCGAACCACAGGCCATTCGGATTGGTGTTGCTCTTCGCCTAGCCGCCCCCATACTCACCGAACATAGGTGTATTTGCGGAAGAGCGACGGTTGATCAATTCGGACTTCATGGTCTCGTGTGTCACACATCAGAAGGGAAGTATGCTAGACATGAGGAGGTCAACGACATCATAAAGAGAAACCTCGCCAACGCCCGTTGCCCAGCTCAACGGGAACCCCAAGTGGAGAGGTCTGATGGAAGTCAAAAGCGTCCTGATGGAGCCACTATGCTACCCTTGACGGATGGTAATCAGATTGCCTCGGACTACACCTCTGCCGCCACATTGACAGACACCTACAGGGAGACCCAGAAGACCCGCAAATATAAAGACCTTTCCCTTGCTATAACTTCATCCCAATAGCGACGGAGACCCTTGGGACAAGTGTACTCTAAAGTTCCTCAAAGAGCTGGGTGAAAAACTCATCATAGAAACCAAGGATCACAGAGTGGCCAGCTTTCTCTTTCAGAGACTCAGTATTGCAATCCAGAACGGAATTGCCAGCAGCATTCTGGGCAGGAGGCCCACCGCCGGGGAGCTGGACGAAGTATTCGAGATGTAGCTCTGAGATGTTATCTATGTATGCTGTTCTACTCCCTATTCTATTTTTTTCAATGTATTTTGTCTCTAAATAAAGTCTACATAGAATATAGAATGTAGGGGGTGGTAGGAGAAGACAATATTCAAACAGCTCAAGGGAGAACCTTGAGTTTTCCCTGAAGTAAGTTCATTCTTTTCTCTGAGGATAAGGGTCCCCAACACAGTTCCAGAGGTGGTACCTTCCTATATTATATTATATATATATATATATATATATATATATATATATATATATATATATATATATATATATATATATATATATAATAGGTCCACCTCTGGTACAAATTGTGGGACCCATAGCCTCGGAGAAGTGGACAAAAAGGTTTCAAGGAAGAAAATTTGGATTTCTTCCTGATGCCATTTGAATATTCCACTTCCCCTACCACCCCATCTTTTTTTTTTTTAACAATAGGTATATTTTATTACATAATATGGTACAAAAGATTTAAGGGATACATTGTTGATATAAAGATGGCATATACAGTACACGAGGTGTGAGAGATACATGTCTAGTACATATTGTTACATGTTTGTCACTGATAATAATGCGAAAATCTCATCCAGCTCTTCCGAGCTGGGGTGCATGCCCAGAATACAGCATGCATTACCCCTCTGAACAGCAGCGCTGAGTCGCTGGAACAGAAAACTAGCTGCCCTGGGATCCCTAGTTACCCTGTTGAGTCTTTTGCCCAGCTCCTTGAGGAACTTAGATGCACTCTTTCCCCATGAGCCAAGGGTCTCTGAGCCTATGGGAACAAACATATAATGATGGGCAAGTTCTCCATATTTTCTCGACTTCTGGGACTCCCTGAAGGTGGCAGCTGCCCCTCCTTCCTCCCTGGTGTATTGGAGATAGGTATCAGCCAAGGTAGATGCACATGTGTAGTCCCACACCACCTGCTTGCCGTCTGTCCAGGCTTGAAGGGTGATACCATCTGGACGCTTTTGGCTGCCATCAGATCTGCATAGTTGGGGTGGTTCCCTTACTGCTGGGCATCCGGCTGTTGTGAGGTTCCTCTTGATAATGTTATTAACCTCTTCATGTCTTGCAATCTTTCCCTCGGATTTACGACACACAAGACCATGGTACCCGAATCGGTCTGCTGCTTCACTGCCACAAATACACCTGTGTTCGGCGAGAATAGGGGCGGCAAGTCGAAGGGCAACACCAATGCGGATGGTCTGTGTGTCGAGGCGTGTGCCATTGCTGGAGTTGGGAACAGCCAAAAGAAAGTCCCCTGCATGAGGGGCTCTCACTGCAAGGAGGCGGGCTCTATCCTTCCCTGACACACTCTGAAGCATTGCTGAGGCTATATTCTCTACTATTGGGCCATCCCAGTGCGACTGTTTGTAGTTGTTGGGGCGAGCAGGCCTGGTTTCAGAGCCTGTTAGATTATCCCAGATCCTGGCTCCATCAACGAACGTTTGGTCATGGATTCCAATCGTGTCCCTAAGATGTTCAGGGAGAATTGCTGCTACAAGCCCTCTGGATGCAATGCATGAAGACAGGAAAGCAGGTAGAGCAATCTGAGATGACTTGCTGACACCAATGCCTCCTAGTCTGACTGGGAGTGTAGCTTGGTCCCACTGCCCATCTTCTAGAGTAAGGTTAAGTACTTTAGTAAAGATCTGCCTCAGGATACTGTCATATTCGTGCAGTATAGGGTTATCATATGAAGGAGCACATCGTAGGAAATATGTCAACCTGGGCAGACTCAAGCATTTTGTGAGAAGGTACAAGGCATCATGGGTGTCAAGATTGCCTATTCGTTGTTCCATTCTCCTCAATTCTTCCAGTTTCTTCCTGAGAATTGTGTCAATGGCATCGCTTCCCAGAGGTGCTCCAAGCAAGACACTATTAGTAGGGGCATTGACTGTTGCTCCTGGTAGTTTTGATAACACTGCATCTATCACTTATTGATTGACTGAGATGATTTCACATTTGGATGGATTCAGGATGAGACCCATTTCCTGTCCCCGTGTCATCACCTGTGTAAGATCATATATATATATATATATATATATATATATATATATATATATATATATATATATATATGTAGTGCGGATGATAAGAAAGAGATGATTGCCGATGTTATGAATGAAAAGAAGTTGGATGTCCTGGCCCTAAGCGAAACAAAGCTGAAGGGGGTAGGCGAGTTTCAGTGGGGAGAAATAAATGGGATTAAGTCAGGAGTATCTGAGAGAGTTAGAGCTAAGGAAGGGGTAGCAATAATGTTGAAGGATCAGTTATGGAAGGAAAAGAGGGAATATAAATGTGTAAATTCAAGGATTATGTGGATTAAAATAGGGTCGGATGCGAAAAGTGGGTCATAATAAGCGTGTATGCACCTGGAGAAGAGAGGAGTGTAGAGGAGAGAGAGATTTTGGGAGATGTTAAGCGAATGTATAGGAACTTTTGAACCAAATGAGAGAGTAATTGTGGTAGGGGACCTAAATGCTAAAGTGGGAGAAACATGCAGAGAGGGTGTAGTAGGTAAGTTTGGGGTGCCAGGTGTAAATGATAATGGGAGCCCTTTGATTGAACTTTGTATAGAAAGGGGTTTAGTTATAGGTAATACATATTTTAAGAAAAAGAGGATAAATAAGTATACAAGATATGATGTAGGGCGTAATGACAGTAGTTTGTTGGACTATGTATTGGTAGATAAAAGACTGTTGAGTAGACTTCAGGATGTACGTGTTTATAGAGGGGCTACAGATATATCAGATCACTTTTTAGTTATAGCTACAGTGGGAGTAAAAGGTAGATGGGATACAAGGAAAATAGAATCAGTAAGTAAAAGAGAGGTGAAGGTTTATAAACTAAAAGAGGAGGCAGTTAGGGTAAGATATAAACAACTATTGGAGGATAGATGGGCTAGTGAGAGTGTAGGCAATGGGGTCGAAAATGTATGGGGTAGATTTAAAAATGTAGTGTTAGAGTGTTCAGCAGAAGTTTGTGGTTACAGGCGAGTGGGTGCGGAGGGAAGAGGAGCGATTGGTGGAATGATGATGTAAAGAGAGTAGTAAGGGAGAAAAAGTTAGCATATGAGAGGTTTTTACAAAGTAGAAGTGATGCAAGGAGGGAAGAGTATATGGAGAGAAAAAGAGAGGTTAAAAGAGTGGTGAAGCAATGTAAAAGAGAGCAGATGAGAGAGTGGGTGAGATGTTATCAGCAAATTTTGTTGAAAATAAGAAAAAGTTTTGGAATGAGATTAATAAGTTGAGGAAGCCTAGAGAACAAATGGATTTGACAGTTAAAAATAGGAGAGGAGAGTTATTAAATGGAGAGTTAGAGGTATCGGGAAGATGGAGAGAATATTTTGAGGATTTGTTAAATGTTGATGAAGACAGGGAAGCTGTGATTTCGTGTGTAGGGCAAGGAGGAATAACATCTTGTAGGAGTGTGGAAGAGCCAGTTGTGGGTGTAGGGGAAGTTCGTGAGGCAGTGGGTAGAATGAAAGGGGTAAGGCAGCTGGGATTGATGGGATAAAGATAGAAATGTTAAAAGCAGGTGGGGATATAATTTTGGAGTGGTTGGTGCTATTATTTAATAAATGTATGGAAGAGGGTAAGGTACCTAGGGATTGGCAGAGAGCGTGTATTGTTCCTTTGTATAAAGGCAAAGGGGACAAAAGAGAGTGCAAAATTATAGGGGAATAAGTCTGTTGAGTGTACCTGGTAAAGTGTATGGTAGAGTTATTATTGAAACAATTAAGAGTAAAACAGAAAGCAGGATAGCAGATGAACAAGGGGCTTTAGGAAAGGTAGGGGTGTGTAGACCAAGTGTTTACAGTGAAACATATAGGTGAACAGTATTTGGATAAGGGTAAAGATGTTTTTGTGGCATTTATGGATTTGGAAAAGGCGTATGATAGGGTAGATAGGGGGCAATGTGGCAGATGTTGCAGGTGTATGGAATAGGAGGAAGGTTACTGAAAGCAGTGAAGAGTTTTTATGAGGATAGTGAGGCTCAGGTTAGAGTGTGTAGGAGGGAAGGGGACTATTTCCCAGTAAAAGTGGGCCTTAGACAAGGATGTGTGATGTCACCGTGGTTGTTCAATATATTTATAGATGGGGTTGTAAGGGAAGTGAATGCGAGGGTCTTGGCAAGAGGTGTTGGGCTAAAAGATAAAGAAGCAAATACAAAGTGGGAGTTGTCACAGTTGCTTTTTGCTGATGACACTGTGCTTTGGGAGATTCTGAAGAGAAGCTGCAGAGGTTGGTGGATGAATTTGGTAGGTGTGTAAAAGAAGAAAATTGAAAGTGAATATAGGAAAGAGTAAGGTGATGAGGATAACAAAAAGAATAGGTGACGAAAGATTGGATATCAGATTGGAGGGAGAGAGTATGGAGGAGGTGAATGTATTCAGATATTTGGGAGTGGACATGTCGGCGGATGGGTCTATGAAGGATGAGGTGAATCATAGAATTGATGAGGGGAAAAGGGTGAGTGGAGCACTTCGGAGTCTGTGGAGACAAAGAACCTTGTCCATGGAAGTAAAGAGGGAATGTATGAGAGTATAGTTATACCAACGCTCTTATATGGGTGTGAAGCATGGGTGATGAATGTTGCAACGAGGAGAAGGCTGGAGGCAGTGGAGATGTCATGTCTGAGGTCAATGTGTGGTGTGAATATAATGCAGAGAATTCGGAGTTTGGAAATTAGGAGGAGGTGCGGGATTACCAAAACGATTGTCCAGAGAGCTGAGGAGGGGTTGTTGAGGTGGTTTGGACATGTAGAGAGAATGGAACGAGACAGAGTGACTTCGAGAGTGTATAAATCTGTAGTGGAGGGAAGGCGGGGTAGGGGTCGGCCTAGGAAAGGTTGGAGGGAGGGGTAAAGGAAGTTTTGTGTGCGAGGGCTTGGACTTCCAGCAAGCATGTGTGAGCGTATTTGATAGGAGTGAATGGAGGCATATGGTTTTTAATACTTGACGTGCTGTTGGAGTGTGAGCAAAGTAACATTTTTGAAGGGATTCAGGGAAACCGGCAGGCCGGACTTGAGTTCTGGAGATGGGAAGTACAGTGCCGGCACTCTGAAGGAGGGGTGTTAATGTTGCAGTTTTATAACTGTAGTGTAAAGCACCCTTCTGGCAAGACAGTGATGGAGTGAATGATGATGAAAGTTTTTCTTTTTCGGGCCACCCTGCCTTGGTGGGAATCGGCCGATGTGTTAATAAAAAATAAAAAAATATATATATGTCGTGCCGATTAGGTAAAACTTGCGATTTTGGCTTAAATAGCAACGCTCTTCTTGCCATATAAGACAAGTGAAAATTTGTGCATGCAATAATTTTGCAAAAATCATTCTGAACCTTATTATATTATTGTAAACTTATCTAAAATATATTTAGTTGGATTAGGCTAAATTAAATTACGCTTGTTATAATAGGGATAGGTAAGTTTTCTAAGATTCTTTTGGTGCAAAATTAAAAATTTTGACATTAACATTAATGAAAAAAAATATATCTTTGAACGTATAACAGAAAATTTTAGAAATGACAATTTTAAATGAGTTCTTGCTAACTGACCAGTTTTACCTATTAGGCACGACATATATATATATATATATATATATATATATATATATATATATATATATATATATATATATATATATATATATATATATATATATAGTTATATATATATATATTATATATATATATATATATATATATTGTGTGTGTGTGTGTGTGTGTGTGTGTGTGTGTTAATGTAAAAATTAATTATTTTGTATCCAAAGAACCTTAGAAAACTTACCTAACCTTATTATAAGGAGCGCAATTTAATTTAGCCTAATCCAACTAAATTCATTTTAGATAAGTTTACAATAATTTAATAATAAACAAACACAATGAAATATATTTTTTTCGTTAGGTTCAGAATGATTTTTCGAAATTATTGCATACATAAATTTTGCTTGCCTTATTCGGCAAGAAGAGCGATACTAATTAAGAAAAAATAGCAAGTTTTACCTATTATATATATATATATATATATATATATATATATATATATATATATATATATATATATATATATATATATATAAATAATATAAAACTTGATTTTTTTTTATTATATATATATATATATATATATATATATATATTATCTTTCTTCTTTCAACACGTCGGCCGTTTCCCACCGAAGTGGGGTGGCCCAAAATGAAAAACGAAAGTTTCCCATTTTACATTTAGTAATATATACAGGAGAAGGGGTTACTAGCCCCTTGCTCCCGGCATTTTAGTCGCCTCTTACGACACGCATGGCTTACGGAGGAAGAATTCTGTTCCACTTCCCCATGGAGATAAGAGGAAATAAGAACAAGAACTAGTAAGAAAATAGAAGAAACCCCAGAGGGGTGTGTATATATATGCTTGTATATGAATGTGTAGTGTGACCTAAGTGTAAGTAGAAGTAGCAAGACGTACCTGAAATCTTGCATGTTTATGAGACATAAAAAAGACACCAGCAATCCTACCATCATGTAAAACAATTACAGGCTTTCGTTTTACACTCACTTGGCAGGACGGTAGTACCTCCCTGGGCGGTTGCTGTCTACCAACCTACTACCTATATATATATATATTCACACTCAGGTATAAATAATAAAAAATAGTTCTTAATACCATTAGTGCCGCTTTTCCACACACCCACTAGGAATATTCCTCCCCAAAACCTCCCTCCGCCCTTCCTACTACCTTCTTTCCTCCCTCCCACCCTCCCTCCCTCCCTCCCACCTATTATCACCAACACAACTCTTTCTTTCCCCAGGACGAAGACGCTTATGGAGAACACTGATGTTTCCCGAGATACAGAGAGAGATATAGGAAAAAGAGAGGCTCTGCAAGAAGCCTAATATTTTCTCTCAGCCCTCGATTTCTTGAGAATATATATTCTCGACGCACAGTGCATAAGTTTTCCTAATAATAATAATAATAATCATATGGGCTATATAAACTTTACAAGCAATAACATTAGTGTCGGCACGTAAATTAGATCAGCTATTAATTCTAGCAGCAGATAACATACTGATATATATATATATATATATATATATATATATATATATATATATATATATATATATATATATATATATATAATATATATATATATATATATATATATATATATATATATATGCAAAAGATCAGTAAACAGGTGATATCAAAATATGCATAGTGGTTGTCTTGCATATATATATATATATATATATATATATATATATATATATATATATATATATATATATATATATATATATATATATATATATATATAATCCTCTGAGAAGAGTATAAACGAACTTCAGAGAAAACTCAAGGTTCTCCCTGGAGCTGTTTGGATATTTTCTTCTCCTACCACCCCCTGTATTCTATGTGAACTTTATTTATAGACAGAATACATAGACAAAAAAAGTATGCAGCAAACATTTCCTCCGGGGTTGGCCAAGCTGAGGCGCTGGAACATAAAAGTGGCCGCCCTCGGGTCCCTGGTGGTGTCGATGACTCTGGAACCCAGTTCTTTAAGGAAACGTGTGGCGTTTTTTCCCAATGATCACAAGGTCTTTGATCCCACTGGAACAAATTGATACTATTGGCTTATGTCTCTGTACTTGTACTCCTCCCTGTCGCCAGACACTGTGATGGATGTAGGTGTCAGCCAGTGTCGACACGTAAGTATATTCCCATGCTAAGAGCTTGCCATTCTTTCAAAGATAAATGGTGATCCCATCGAACGGTCTGCGGAGTTGTGAGTATTGTTAGTTACTAGTGATCGGGGCTCTCTCTCGGCCTGGCATCCAGCTGTAGCAAGGCTTCTCTTTATGATGTAGTTGATTTCATTGTGTTTTGCGTGCAAGTCCTTGGTTTTGGAACAGTTAAGATCATGAAGACCATATTGGTTTGCTTGCGCATCGCCGCAAATACAAGCAAATTCCGTGTGAATTTAGGCAGTAAGGCGGAGAGCCGCTGCAATACAGAGGTTCTTAGGGTCAAGGCGTGTTCGCATTGCCGAAATGGGAACTGTTTGGAGGAAGTCCTCAGGGTGATGTGCGCTCATAGCTTGGAGACGGGAAGTCTCCCTGTCTGATGTTACAGCCCTAAGCATGATGGGGCCATCCCAACTTGACTATTTGTAGGCCTGTGCTACACTAGGTTTCAGTGCTGGAGTAGCAAGAGTCTCCCTTTCGGTGATGGCACTGGCGTAGCTAGGGTCCTGTATTCCTGCTGAGTCACTGAGGTTCTCCGTAAGAATTTGTTTTATTGACTCGTTTGATGCTATGGAAGAGGATAGGAAGGCTGGTAAGGCAATCTGGTAGGATTTACGTACTCCTAGTCCCCCAAGCCTGACTGGAAATGAGGTTTGCAACCACTGTCCATCTTCGAGGGAAAGATTCAATACACTCTCTTGCATGGTCTTGAGGAGAGAGTCATATTCCATGAGTTTCGGACTGCTGAAGGCTGGGGAGCATCTCAGGAAGTAGGTAAGTTTTGGGATGGACAGGCACCTGGTGAGAAAGAGTAGGTAGAAGACATGTGTATCAGTGTATTTCTTCCTGCCTTCCATCGTCCTGAGGTCTGAAATTTGGTTTTCTAGGATCAGGTTAATGGTATTTGGCCCAAGAGGAGCACCAAGAAGAGTGATGTTGGCTGGATCAATGGCTCGTGCTTCTTGTAAAACAGCACTAATATTCTGAATGATCTGTCGATTGCAAGAAACTGTTTCGCATTTGGTGGGGTTTAAAGATAGCCCCAGGCTCTCTCCTTGTCTAATTTTTCTGATGTCTTTTAGAAGAAATTCTGATTATTAATATATATATATATATATATATATATATATATATATATATATATATATATATATATATATATATATATATATATATATATATATATATATATATATATATATATATATATATATATATATATATATATATATATATATATATATATATATATATATATATATATATATATATATATATATATATATATATAATTATAGGGGAATAAGTCTGTTGAGTATACCTGGTAAAGTGTATGGTAGAGTTATTATTGAAAGAATTAAGAGTAAAAAGGAGAGCAGGATAGCAGATGATCAAGGAGGCTTTAGGAAAGGTAGGGGTGTGTAGACCAAGTCTTTACAGTGAAACATATAGGTGAACAGTATTTAGATAAGGGTAAAGAGGATTTTGTTGCGTTTATGGATTTGGAAAATGCGTATGACAGAGTGGATAGGGATGCTATATATATACATTATATATATATATATATATATATATATATATATATATATATATATATATATATATATATATAAAATATATATATACATATTTATTTATTTATTTATTTATTAATTTATTTATTTTTATTAACACATCAGCCGTTGGGTGGCCTGAAAAAGAAAAACTTTCATCATCATTCACTCCATCACTGTCTTGCAAAAGGCGTGCTTACACTACAGTTATAAAACTGCATCATTAACACCCCTCCTTTAGAATACTGGCACTGTACTTCCCATCTAAAGGAATCAAGTCCGGCGTGCCGGTTTCCCTATATGCCTTCACAAATGTTACCTTGCTTACACTCCAACAGCACGTTAAGTCCTAAAAACCATTTGTCTCCATTTGCTCTTATCTGACACGCCCCTGCACGCTTCCTGGAAGTCCAAACCCTTCGCACACAAAACCTCCTTTACCCCCTCCCTCCAACCTATCCTAGGCCGACCCCTACCCCGTCTTCCCTCCACTACAGATTTATACTCTCTCGAAGTCATTCTATTTCGTTCCAGCCTCTCTACATGTCCAAACCCCTCCTCAGCCCTCTGGATAATAGTTTTGGTAATTCCGCACCTCCTCCTAATCTCCAAACTATAGTTTCTCTGCATTATATATTTGAATGATAACTTTAGGCTTTTCGTCGTGCAATCGGCACTCGGGAGTTTGTTCCACACATCCACAGCTCTATTACCACACCAGTGCTTTGCTATGTCCCTCCCGAATCTGAATTTTTCCTACTTAAAACCATTGCTTCGAGTTCTGTCTTCGCTAGATATTTTTAGCACACTATTTACATTCCCTTTATTTATTCCTGTTTTCCATTTATACACCTCAATCATATCCTCCCTAATTCTACGCCTTTCTAGCGAGTGCAGATTCAGGGCCCTCAGTCTATCCTCATAGGGAAGTTTTCTGATACATGGAATTCCCTGATTTTTTTTTTTTATTAACACATCGGCCGATTCCCACCAAGGCAGGGTGGCCCGAAAAAGAAAAACTTTCATCATCATTCACTCCATCACTGTCTTGCCAGAAGGGTGCTTTACACTACAGTTATAAAACTGCAACATTAACACCCCTCCTTCAGAGTGCCGGCACTGTACTTCCCATCTCCAAAACTCAAGTCCGGCCTGCCGGTTTCTCTGAATCCCTTCATAAATGTTACTTTGCTCACACTCCAACAGCACGTCAAGTATTAAAAACCATATGCCTCCATTCACTCCTATCAAATACGCTCACACATGCTTGCTGGAAGTCCAAGCCCCTCGCACACAAAACTTCCTTTACCCCCTCCCTCCAACCTTTCCTAGGCCGACCCCTACCCCGCCTTCCCTCCACTACAGATTTATACACTCTCGAGTCACTCTGTCTCGTTCCATTCTCTCTACATGTCCAAACCACCTCAACAACCCCTCCTCAGCTCTCTGGACAATCGTTTTGGTAATCCCGCACCTCCTCCTAATTTCCAAACTCCGAATTCTCTGCATTATATTCACACCACACATTGACCTCAGACATGACATCTCCACTGCCTCCAGCCTTCTCCTCGTTGCAACATTCATCACCCACGCTTCACACCCATATAACAGCGTTGGTATAACTATACTCTCATACATTCCCTCTTTACTTCCATGGACAAGGTTCTTTGTCTCCACAGACTCCGAAGTGCTCCACTCACCCTTTTCCCCTCATCAATTCTATGATTCACCTCATCCTTCATAGACCCATCCGCCGACATGTCCACTCCCAAATATCTGAATACATTCACCTCCTCCATACTCTCTCCCTCCAATCTGATATCCAATCTTTCGTCACCTATTCTTTTGTTATCCTCATCACCTTACTCTTTCCTATATTCACTTTCAATTTTCTTCTTTTACACACCCTAACAAATTCATCCACCAACCTCTGCAACTTCTCTTCAGAATCTCCCAAAAGCACAGTGTCATCAGCAAAAAGCAACTGTGACAACTCCCACTTTGTATTTGCTTCTTTATCTTTTAGCCCAACACCTCTTGCCAAGACCCTCGCATTCACTTCTCTTACAACCCCATCTATAAATATATTGAACAACCACGGTGACATCACACATCCTTGTCTAAGGCCCACTTTTACTGGGAAATAGTCCCCTTCCCTCCTACACACTCTAACCTGAGCCTCACTATCCTCATAAAAACTCTTCACTGCTTTCAGTAACCTTCCTCCTATTCCATACACCTGCAACATCTGCCACATTGCCCCCCTATCTACCCTATCATACGCCTTTTCCAAATCCATAAATGCCACAAAAAAATCTTTACCCTTATCCAAATACTGTTCACCTATATGTTTCACTGTAAACACTTGGTCTACACACCCCTACCTTTCCTAAAGCCCCCTTGTTCATCTGCTATCCTGCTTTCTGTTTTACTCTTAATTGTTTCAATAATAACTCTACCATACACTTTACCAGGTACACTCAACAGACTTATTCCCCTATAATTTTGCACTCTCTTTTGTCCCCTTTGCCTTTATACAAAGGAACAATACACGCTCTCTGCCAATCCCTAGGTACCTTACCCTCTTCCATACATTTATTAAATAATAGCACCAACCACTCCAAAATTATATCCCCACCTGCTTTTAACATTTCTATCTTTATCCCATCAATCCCAGCTGCCTTACCCCTTTCATTCTACCCACTGCCTCACGAACTTCCCTACACCCACAACTGGCTCTTCCACACTCCTACAAGATGTTATTCCTCCTTGCCCTACACACGAAATCACAGCTTCCTGTCTTCATCAACATTTAACAAATCCTCAAAATATTCTCTCCATCTTCCCGATACCTCTAACTCTCCATTTAATAACTCTCCTCTCCTATTTTTAACTGTCAAATCCATTTGTTCTCTAGGCTTCCTCAACTTATTAATCTCATTCCAAAACTTTTCTTATTTTCAACAAAATTTGCTGATAACATCTCACCCACTCTCTCATCTGCTCTCTTTTTACATTGCTTCACCACTCTTTTAACCTCTCTTTTTCTCTCCATATACTCTTCCCTCCTTGCATCACTTCTACTTTGTAAAAACCTCTCATATGCTAACTTTTTCTCCCTTACTACTCTTTTTACATCATCATTCCACCAATCGCTCCTCTTCCCTCCCGCACCCACTCGCCTGTAACCACAAACTTCTGCTGAACACTCTAACACTACATTTTTAAATCTACCCCATACATTTTCGACCCCATTGCCTACACTCTCACTAGCCCATCTATCCTCCAATAGTTGTTTATATCTTACCCTAACTGCCTCCTCTTTTAGTTTATAAACCTTCACCTCTCTTTTACTTACTGATTCTATTTTCCTTGTATCCCATCTACCTTTTACTCCCACTGATATTCTACAATATTGTGGAATCATTTCTTATGAAACATGATGCAAACATATTTCAAAATTGAGTTCTGGCATTTGTAAACATGACAGTTTCATAGTCCTTGATTTTGTTGACAATTGTTTATAATCTTCACAAAAATACGGAGTGTATTTTTTGTCAAAATTTCTGTTTGTCTTGAGTTTTATTCATAATTTGGACAAATATATGTGTGTGAGAGGCTGGATTTTGGAGTGACATTCATGGAGTGGGTCGGCGAGCCTTATGATTTTTGAGTTGATGGCCTGCAATTTTTAACTAAATTATCTAAACATCTTCTTTTCTCTCTTATTGGTTAGATAAAATTTGAATCTATTTAGAGGTCTGACTTATTTGCAATTTTCGATTTTATTGGAAAAAGTTTTACCATTATTTATTATTAAAATTATATAGTAATAGGCCTGTAACAGTGTAATTTGTGGTATCTCACTGAGTGTGGTACCCCTCAGTGTTTAACATATAAAATGTGCTTATCTTGCTTCTTCCTATTACTATGAAGATATAAATGTACGCACATGAAAGCGGTTAGTTTTTTTATATTTTCACTGTGGTGTATATATATATATATATATATATATATATATATATATATATATATATATATATATATATATATATATATATATATATATATTTTTAAATGTGTGTGTGTGTGTGTGTGTGTGTGTGTGTGTGTGTGTGTGTGTGTGTGTGTGTGTGTGTGTACAAATGTATGAATATATGTATATACGTAAATGGGGTATATAATTTACGTAGAATCACTTTCCAGGGTGTATATAAAACTCCGGCAGCAAAATGGACGACAACCAAAGCAATTTTTCCCATAAAGAAGAGACTCATGGGCCGCAAATTGCATATCATAAAGACACAAAAGTAGAAACTGGTAACTTTTTTCACACAATGTTTCGCCTGCACAGCACTTTTTTTTCCATATACACTTTTAGCATCCAATACCAATACCTGGGTATCTTTATTTGAAATAAAATTTCCCAAGTGTTGCATATTTGTCTAATTCCTCAGTTTTTTTTTCAAGTCTAGACTTGAAATAAGCGTACTGGGTTTCTAGAAATGCAAAAATATAATAATTTAGAGGAATTTAGAGGAGATTCGTAAAGTTAATGGACGAAGGTGTATGTTTGGCGTCTGGGAGGACTTGGAGGCGGTCGGGTGGGCATAATGAGAGCTGGAGGTGCTGATGGTTTTGAGGGTAGACATAGTGCGAGGTGGAGGAGGATGGGATAGACGAAGTGGGAGGTAGAGAATGATAGGATAGACAAAGTGGTAGGTGGAGGTAGTAGGGATAAGCGTAGTTGAAGATGAAACTTGTGAGGAAAGTTGCACTAGGATTGTGGGAAGTGGGTGAGGCTGTCGAAGTGTGTTTTGAAAGTGTGTTGTATAGCGATGGGAGAGGAAAACAACAAGATACGGAGGAGGTGTGGATGAAGAGGGGCAGGTGCGGGAGCTGGAAACACCTCGCTATGTCTTGCACCAAGAGTTTGAAGGATGGTAATGGACAGGTAGGTAACACAGGTCTTCTCATTCACACATACACACACACGCACACGCACACACGCACACACACACACGCACACACATACACACACACACACACACACACACACACTTTGTTCCCAAGGGCAACAGAAATAAGACCCTGGTTTACCCAAAGGTGCAGGGAGGCAAAGAGTAAGTGCACTAGAGAATGGAAAAAGTACAGAAGGCAAAGGACCCAGGAAAATAAGGAGATTAGTCGTAGAGCCAGAAACGAGTATGAACAGATAAGGAGGGAGGCCCAGCAACAGTACGAAAAGGACATAGCATCGAAAGTCAAGTCTGACCCGAAACTGCTGTATAGTCACATTAGGAGGAAGACAACAGTCAAAGACCAGGTGATCAGGCTGATGAAAGAAGGTGGGGAACTCACAAGAAATGATCAAGAGGTTTGTGAGGAGCACAATACAGTGGAGGCAGGAAGGACTCTGGGAAGACAGATAAGAGCGGGACACCAACAAGGAATATACCAAGTGTTGGATGACATAAACACAACTGTCCTAGGACTTGTCCTAGGACAAGTGCTGTTTCTGGTATTTGTGAACGACATGACGGAAGGAATAGACTCCGAAGTGTCCCTGTTTGCAGATGATGTGAAGTTGATGAGAAGAATTCAGTCGGACGAAGACCAGGCAGAACTACAGAGGGATCTGGACAGGCTGCAGGCCTGGTTCAGCAACTGGCTCCTGGAATTCAACACCTCCAAGTGCAAAGTCATGAAGATTGGGGAAGGGCAAAGAATACCACAGACGGAGTACAGTTCAGGGGGGCCAAAGACTACAAACCTCACTCAAGGAAAAGGATCTTGGGGTGAGTATAACACCGGGCACATCTCCTGAGGCGCACATCAACCAAATAACTGCTGCAGCATATGTAGACAGCCTGACTGTCTGCATAGTCAGCCATGCTGTCTGCCAGCTGAGTTCATATTTCGTGCCATGCTAGTTCCCATAGTTTCTGCCAGAGGGCAAGCCTGTAGGCATACCCATGTGAGTCTGCCTCACCCCTGCCTCTCCCTCACTTGGCACCCAGACGACACTCAGAGAACAGGCCTAACTCGTCTCTCCCTCGCAAGGCGCATGGCCCTGGGCTATGGCCCACAGACACACAGGTTGTACTCACCTAATTGTGGTTGCAGGGGTCGATACTCAGCTCCTGGCCCCGCCTCTTCGCTGTCCGCTACTGGGTCTCTGCTCTCTCTGCTCCATGAGCTTTATCATACCTTGTCTTAAAACTATGTATGGTTCCTGCCTCCACTATATTTTTCTCTAGACTATTCCACTTCCTGAGTACTCTGTGGCTGAAAAAATGCTTCCTAACATCCCTTTGACTCATCTGAGTCTTCAGCTTGTGTACCCCACGCTTTATACAAATAAAGTAAGAAGCCTCCGAAGCCTTATCATTTGCATTCCCACGCCTCCAAAACGCCAAATAACATATTTGAGGTGAGTTTGTGGTGATTTCAGCGTCTAGTGTGGGTGTCTCCCTCGTGTATGGGTGTGGTGAGGTAGGCGCGCGTCCGTCTCTCACCATACAAAGTCGCCCTAGTGTACGCCACACACTCACCACTGCTCTCACTCCCTCTATGCTGTTTTCTGTGAAATTCCTTGTGAATTCTTGCCAGAGCTGTGTATCCGAGTGTCGAGGCCACTCGAAGCCACGTGGATCTACAAGCCACGTGGATCTACAAGCCACGTGGATCTACAAGCCACGTGGATCTACAAGCCACGTGGATCTACAAGCCACGTGGATCTACAAGCCACGTGGATCTACAAACCACGTGGATCAGCAAGCCACGTGGATCTACAAGCTACGTGATTCTCCAAGCCACGTGGATCAGCAAGCCATGTGCTGTGGTCAGCTGCCTGACTCCACTGACGTCACCACGATGCTGCCTGACTCAGCTGACGTCACCATGCTGCTGACATCACGATGCTGCCTGACTCCAGGACGTCACCCACGATGTCTGCTGACGTCACTCGCGATGTCACTCCATGACATCACTACGTCACGCCTGACATCACCCATATGATGTCCCATGTGTTCTAGTTTCACAGTGATCATTTTATTTTCATTATTTGTCGAGAAGTTTGAGAGAAGATATAAGTCGAGTGTTCATTAATTATTTCTCTCAGTCAGTGTTCTCACATGTTCGAGTATTGCTTAGTGACGATTTTTATACAGAAAAGTGTCTGTAAGCTATGTTGTACCACATGTGTAGTCTGTGTGCAGTTTCTCGTGTGTCCTATGTAGCACCTGTGTGTTACTTTGTCACCCAGTGTGTGACCCGCGCCCCGCGCGCTTGACAGCTGACATTTGTCAGTCCAGGCGTCAGTTACGAGCGTTCGAGCGCCCTGTACAGAAAGCTCTTATTGTTCGCCGCTCGTAGATGCCTTTGCTGAATCGTACCCACGACGATTCTCCCATCGAGACCGTTCCACTTCACCTCCAGACCGTCAGTCCAGTTATTGCAGATGACCAGTCTGGGGACTCTTACACTGCCCTCTGCTGTAACTTCTACTGTCGAGAGAAAACACTCGTCGAGCCGCAGTTAAGCCTGTTGGCAGGCGACTGTCAGCCTCGTGTCACAGCTTCAGTGAGCAGCCTGCACAAAGAGGATGTCACTTTGACTGCTAGCCCACTCACTGCAGTATGGTGTATGCTGTTATGACCTCCAGATGTTTCGCCGAGTCGTCCTGTCACGACTCACTCCACACTCAGAAGCAGAGACACCTCCAGCGACAGTACCAGTCGAGGAATGTCCTCTTGCCAGTCCTGTCCTGTTGCGACTACGGACGACGCTGCTTCACCTCCCAGAGGAGACCGTAACCTGTTACGTCACAGCTCAGCCGCAGCTATGTCTCATGTGTTGCAGTATGTATCCTGACGCAGGAAGGCGTGCAGTGCTGCATCGACGCTCACTGCCTTAGACCACGAAGCACACCGTTTTTTACTTCCCTCTCTGGAGGAAGTTTTTTTTTCTATGTCCATATGTTTATGTATATATGTATTTTTATTTCGTGTTCTGTGACCTGTTCTTGTGAGAGAGAGACCCGAGTTTTTTTTTTAATGCCATTCATGGTCGGGACGACCATGGGTGCGTGATCGAGCGATGTAGACAGCCTGACTGTCTGCATAGACAGCCATGCTGTCTGCCAGCTGAGTTCATATTTCGTGCCATGCTAGTTCCCATAGTTTCTGCCAGAGGGCAAGCCTGTAGGCATACCCATGTGAGTCCGCCTCACCCCTGCCTCTCCCTCACTTGGTGCCCAGACGACACTCAGAGAACAGGCCTACTCCTCTCCCTCTCGAAAGGCGCATGGCCCTGGGCCATGGCCACAGACACACAGCTTGTGTACCCCACGCTTTATACAAATAAAGTAAGAAGCCTCCGAACCCTTATCATTGCCTTCCCACGGCTCCAAAACGCCAAATAACACATCGTTATACATACGGACGCCTGGCAAACCTAAGAACAGCATTCCGACATCTTAATAAGGAGTCATTCAGGACCTGTACACTGTGTACGTTAGGCCCATACTGGAGCATGCAGCGCCAGTTTCGAACCCACACCTAGCCAAGCATGTAAGGAAACTAGAGAAAGTGCAAAGGTTTGCAACAAGACTAGTCCCGGAGCTAGGGGTATGTCCTACGAGGAGAGGTTAAGGGAAATCGACCTGACGACACTGGAAGACAGTAGAGATAGAGGGGATAACGACATATAAAATACTGAGAAGAATCGACAAGGTGGACAGAGACAGAATGTTCCAGAGGTGGGACACAGCAACAAGGGGTCACAGTTGGAAGTTGAAGACTCAGATGAACCACAGGAATGTTAGGAAGTATTTCTTCAGTCACAGAGTTATCAGGAAGTGGAATAGTTTGGGAAGTGATGTAGTGGAGGCAGGATCCATTCATAGCTTTAAGGAGAGGTATGACAAAGCTCAAGGTGCCGGTAGAGTGACCGAGTAGCGGCCAGTGAAGAGGCGGGGCCAGGAGTTGTGACTCGACCCCTGCAACCACAACTAGGTGAGTACGACTAGGTGAGTACACACACACACACACACACACACATCAATACGTGCAACACAACATCCACCAATAATAAAACAACACAGAACAATTATTTCTCGTCATAAAATACAGCCCAGATCATAGACTGAAAAAAAGAAAAAACACAGACCAAGTAAAACTCAAACACTTGATCCCCAAAGCAAAAAAAAAGACTGAATAGTTTGTAGTTTGATGTTTTAATGAGTTATTTGCAAGCTGTGAAGAAAAATGTATAAAAAATAATCCTGAAAGAAGATTTTAGGAGTGTTAGCAAAATATAACTTTTAATATTGCTCATTGAAGGTTGCACTTACTTTATAATGAGTTACAATTAAATTTATCTTCATTACTGAAAATATAAGCTCATTTCTAAATGACCAGTGATAATACTACACACACCTTTACACACACACACACACACACACACACACACACACACACACACACACACACACACACGCACACACACACATGATGGAAGGGATAGACTCAGAAGTGTCCCTGTTCGCAGATGATGCAAAGTTAATGAGGAGAATTACATCAGATGAGGATCAGGCAGGACTACAAAGAGACCTGGACAGGCTGGACGCCTGGTCCAGCAACTGGCTCCTCGAATTTAACCCCACCAAATGCAAAGTCATGAAGATCGGGGAAGGGCAAAGAAAACCGTAGACAGAGTATAGGCTAGGTGGCCAAAGACTGCGGTTATTAGACGTACCTGGGTATTTGTAGCTGACCCACAACTTTATCCCTGAGTCGTGGCAGGGATGTAACCCGATATCGTTGTCTTGATTGAAGCAGAAGTGTCCTACGGTACACTGTTAGTCTAACGAATGTTCGCAACACTGTACACGATACTGTCTTTCAATCTTTGTCTTTTCACAGTAAGTACACTTCACTGTAATTGTTCTGCTGTGAATGTTGAGATTGTCTTTGATGTACAAAAACGTGCGAATCAGTGTTCTTTGTCCGTTATCCCGGTGTTAATTAATGTATCCCCTGGCAGGGTTTAAAGCAATGTGCCCTGGAGCGGGCCTTACCCCATGGTGTGGCCCTACATCACCGACCTCAGCATAATTTCCCTACTTGCTTAAGACTGCAACATAATGCAACACAAGATGCTGGATTTTTTGTTGTGTCTCGATCGCCGAGAGTTCATAGTCGTCCCACATGTGAATAAAGTGATGCAGGGGGAGTTTCTGTACCTTTCCTGCTACGGTAAAAGAGTAATTGCTCGCATTAATCCACACTATAGTTGCAACACGGTGTCTTGCAAGGAAGTGGCGTGACTACGACATACACTGGTACTACATCTGGAATCAATCAAATTGTTGATCATGCGAAAGCAATAGAGGCTATCAACCCTTCTGGAGGGCTGAATCCCTCAGGGGGCTGAAAAAGCTGAAGGGGGCCGATACCCCCTCCTTTCTGGAGAAAATTTCTCCACAGAAAGATATTGGGGTGAGTATAATACCAAGCACGTCTCCAGAAGCACACATAAATCAGATAACTGCTGCAGCATATGGGCGCCTGGCAAACCTGAGAATAGCGTTCCAATACCTCAGTAAGGAATCGTTCAAGATTCTGTACACCATGTACATCAGGCCCATTCTGGAGTGTTCAGCACCATTTTGGAGCCTACACCTGGTCAAGCATGTCGAGAAATTAGACAAAGTGCAAAGGTTTGCAACAAGGCTAGTTCCAGAGCTAAGGGGAATGTCCTACGATGAAAGATTAAGGGAAATCGGCCTCACGGCACTGGAGGACAGGAGGGTTGGGTGAGACATGATAACGGCATACAAAATACTGCGAGGAATAAATAAGGTGGACAGAGACAGGATGTTCCAGAGATGGGACACAGAAATAAGGGGTCACAATTGGAAGTTGAAGATTCAGATGAGTCAAAGGGATGTTAGGAAGTATTTAATCAGTCATAGAGTTGTCAGGAATTGGAATAGTCTGGCAAGTGATGTAGTGAAGGCAGGAACCATACATAGTTTTAAGACTAAGTATGATAAAGCTCAACGAGCAGGGAGAGAGAGGACCTAGTAGCGATCAGTGAAGAGGCGGGGTCAGGAGCTGAATCTCAACCCTTGCAAAAACAAATAGGTGAGTACACACTCACATACACACACACACACACAACAGCAACAACAACAAGCAATAAGTGCAAGCACACAGAACCACCCCTAGAACACAACAACCAAATAAACTTTCCAAACACAAACCACAATCCACACTTACAGCTCCCATCCCACACTACGCTGTAGAATCCCACAGCACAATGCCAGGTCCCCCGCCCTCACAGAAACTCCAGAACACAGTGTTGGAGAGGAAACAGTAGGTATGGTACACCAACGCTGATGGAATAACGAATAAGTGGGAGGAGTGACACGAAAGAGTCAAAGAGGCATCAATGGACGTCATAGCTCTCACAGAAACCAAGCTCACAGAAATGATAACAGATGCCATCCTTCCAACGGGATATCAGATCCTGAGGAAAAACAGAGGGTGTGAAGGAGTGGCACTGCTCATCAAAAATCCATGGGATTTTGATGAACTGGAGAGAGGAGACAGAGGAGAAGCAAAAGACTGCATAATAGGAATATTTCAGTCTGGAGATCCCAAGGTGATAATTACAGTGATGTATAACCCACCACAGAACAGCAGGAGACGAAGGCAAGAGTATGATGAGAGTAATAGAACGATGGTTGACACACTGGTTGTAGTGGTCAGAAGGGCTCATGGGAGCAGGGCAAAGCTGCTGATTGTGGATGACTTCAATCACAAGGAATTCGACTGGGAGAACTTGAAGCAACATGGGAGCCCAGAAACGTGGAGGGCTAAGATGATGGAGGTGGTACTGGAAAACCTCATGTACCAACACGTAAGGGACACTACCAGAGAGAGAGGAGAGGATGAATTAGCAAGACTGGACCTGTTATTCACCTTGAGTAGTGCAGATATTGAGGACATCACATATGAAAGATTCCTCGGGGGCCAGTGACCACGTGGTTCTGAGCTTCGATTACATAGTAGAGTTACAAGTGGAAAGGGAAGCAGGAAGGGCATGATGAATTAAGCCAAACTACAAGAGAAGGGACTACACAGGCATGAAGAATTTCCTGCACAGGGTTCAGTGGGACAGAAAACTGGCAGAGAAGTTGGTAAACAAGATGATGGAATATGTGACAACAATATGCAAGGAAGCTGAGGAGAATTTTGTACCCATAGGTAACAGAAATAAAGATGTAGAGAGGCCAAAACCAAGTGCTCTAGAGAATGGAAAAAGTATAGAAGGCAAAGGACCCAGGAGAATAAGGAGACAATTTGCAGAGCCTGAAATGAATATGCACAGGCAAGAAGGGATGCCCAACAACAATACGAAAATGACATAGCAGCGAAAACCAAAGCTGTCCCGAAGCTGTTGTAGAGCCAGATCAGGAGGAAAACAACAGTCAAGGACCAGGTAATCAGGGTGAGGAAGTAAAGAGGAGAGATCACGAGAAACGACTGTGACGAATGTGAGGAGCTCAACATGAAATTCAAAGTTTTCACAGAGGAGACAGAAAGGACTCCAGAAAGACAGAGAGGTGGGATACACCAGCAACTGTTGGACACAATACATTCAACCGAGGAAGAAGTGAAGAGGCTGCTAAGAGAGCTAGATACCTCAAAGGAGATGGGACCGGATACATTTATCCATGGGTCCTCAGAAAGGGAGCAGAGGTGCTATGTGTACCACTAACAACAATCTTCAACACAGCTATCAAAACAGGGCGACTACCTGGGGTTATGGAAGGAGACAGAAACGAAACATTAAACTACAGACCAGTGTTACTGACATGTATAGTATGCAAAGTCGTGGAGAAGATTATGAGGAGAAGAGTGGTGGAACACCTAGAAAGGAATGAGTTTATCAGCGAAAGCCAACACGGTTTCAGGGATGGAAAATCCTGTGTCACAAACCTACTGGAGTTCTTTGACAGGGTGACATCAGTAAGACAAGATAGAGAGAGGTAGGTAGAGTGCGTTTTCTTGGACTGTCAGAAGGCTTTTGACACAGTTTCACAAAAGTGATTAGTGCAAAAGCTGGATGACCAGGCAGGGATAACAGGGAAGGCACTACAATGAATCAGGGAATACTTGTCAGGAAGACAACAGCGAGTGATGGTACGTGGCGAGGTGTCAGAGTAAGCGTCTGTGACGAGCGGGGTTCCACAGGGGTCAGTCTTAGGACCGGTGCTGTTTCTGGCATTTGTGAAATACATGACAGAAGGAATAGATTCAGGAGTGTCTCTGTTTGTAGATGACGTGAAGTTGATGAGAAAAATTTAATCGGAAGAGAACCAGGCAGAACTACAAAGGGATCTGGACAGGCTGCAGACCTGGTCCAGGAACTGGCTACTGGAGTTCAACCCCACCAAATGTTAAGTCACGAAGACTGGGGAAGGGCAAAGAAGACCGCAGACAAAGAACAGTCTAGGGGGCCTGAGACTACAAACCTTACTCAAGGAAAAGCATCTTGGGGTGAGTATAACGCCGAGCACATCTCCTGAGGCGCACATCAACCAAATAACTGCTGCAGCATGTGGACGCCTTTCAAACCTAAGAATAGCATTTCGACACCTTAGTAAGGAATCGTTCAAGACTGTACACCGTGTACGTCAGGCCCATATTGAAGTATGCAGCACCAGTGTGGAACGTTCACCTGGTCAAGCAAGCCAAGAAATCAGAGAAGTGCAAAAGTTTGCACTTCTCTGATTTCTAAGGGGGTACGTCCTACGAATAGTGAATTTAAGAACATAACATAAGAAAGGAGAACACTGCAGTACGCCTGTTGGCCCATACTGGGCAAGTCCTTTACAATCCAACCCACTAGCAGAATGTTTTCCAAACCCACTTTCAGTGTTACCTTAACAATAAGCTCTAATAAATATATTTACTCATGAGCAAGTCCCACTCAAATCCAACCCCTTTCACTCATATATTTATCCAACCTAAACTTGAAACTACCCAAAGTTTTAGCTTCAATCACCCTATTAAGTAGAGTGTTCCACTCATCAACTATATTTCCAAACCAGCTCTTTCCTATATCCTTTCTAAATCTAAACTAATCTTATTTGAATGCATTATTGTGGGTTCTCTCTTGGAGAGATATCATACATAAGAACATAAGAATGGAGGAACACTGCAGAAGGCCTACTGGCCCATACAAGGCAGGTCCTTATCAAAACCACCACTACCTAAGAATTTATTCCCGTACTCACGACACAAATCAAACCCAGCCCCTCCCACTCATATATTTGTCCAATCTCTTTTTAAAGCCACCCAAGGTCCTAGCCTCTATCACAGTACTCGGAAGATTGTTCCACGCATCTACAACTCTGTTCGAAAACCAGTACTTGCCTATGTCCTTTCTAAATCTAAATTTATCCAATTTAAATCCGTTATTTCTGGTTCTTACTTGGTTCGATATCCTCAGTATTTTATTAATATCTCCTTTGTTTATGCCCATCATCCACTTGTACACCTCGATGATATCTCCCTCATTCTACGTCTCTCCAGAGAGTGGAGATTCAACGCTCTAAGTCTATCTTCATACGGGAGATTTCTTATACTGTAAATCATTTTAGTCATTCTTCTTTGTATGTTCTCCAATGAATCTATATCCATCCTGTAGTAAGGAGACCAAAACTGAGCTGCATAATCCAAATGAGGTCTCACTAGTGATGTATAGAGCTGTAAAATAACTTTTGGACTTCTGTTGCTTATACTTCTTGAAATAAATCCTAGTAATCTGTTAGCCTTATTGCGCACACTTAGGCACTGTTGTCTTGGCTTTAGATTTCTGCTTACCATGACTCCCAAGTCTTTTTCACATTCTGTATGATCAAGCTCAACTTCACCTAGTTTATAAATTCGAGGGATATTTTCATTACCAACGACAAGCACCTTACACTTGTCGACATTGAACTTCATCTGCCACTTTTCAGACCAAGACATTAATTTATCCAAATCCTCCTGGAGTTCACTGTTATCCTCCTCAGAATGAATTACACGGCCAATTTTTGTATCATCAGCAAATTTACTCATGTCACTTGCAATTCCTTCATCAAGGTCATTAATGTAAATTATGAACAACAATGGGCCCAAAACTGATCCTTGTGGAACGCCACTAGTGACAAATCCCCATTCAGATTTGACCCCATTAACGGAAACTCTCTGCTTTCTATTGGTAAGCCATGCCTCTATCCATGCTAGAACTTTACCTCCTATACCATGAGCTGCCACCTTTCTTAAGAGTCTCTTGTGAGGTACTGTATCGAAGGCCTTACTGAAATCCAAGTAAACTATATCATATTCTTTATCACTGTCTACTGCCTCAAATGTTTTATTGAAAAACGTCAGTAAATTTGTCAGGCAGGAACGACCTCTCGTAAACCCATGCTGAGATTCATTAATCAAATTATGTTCTTCAAGGTGACTTCTGATAATATCAGCTATAATTGATTCTAATAATTTGCCTACTATAGACGTGAGGCTTATTGGACGGTAATTTGATGGAATGGACTTATCCCCTGATTTGAATATAGGAACTACATTAGCTATCTTCCACATCTCTGGCACAACACCAGTTAGGATGGACGTATTAAACACATTCGTTAATGGCTGACTAAGTTCCATTTTGCATTCTTTAAGTACCCTGGAAAACAACTCGTCGGGTCCCGGGACTTATTTTGCTTCAGTTTATCTATTTGTTTGATAACCATATCCCTCGTGACAGTAATATTAGTTAATTTGAATTCTTCAGGAACTGAATAATTGTTAATTTCTGGAATCTCATTTACGTCTTCTTGTGTAAAGACTGACAAAAAATAGTCATTAAATAGAGAACACATTTCCAGTTCGTTATCCGTCAGCTGTCCATTCCCAATTTTCAGAGGTCCTACCTTTTCCCTCACCTTCGTCCTGTACACTTGAAAGAACCCTTTTGGATTAGTCTTTGATTCATTAGCAACCTTAATCTCATAGTCACGTTTAGCCTTTCTAATCCCCTTTTTACTTCTTTTCAACTGAACATATTGGTCAATAAGGTTAACATCTCTCTTTTGATGCGCCTATAAATTCCTCTTTTCTCCCTAATAAATGTTTTAGCCTCCTGTTAATCCATTTGGGATCGTTATTATTTGACCTAAATTCTCTCTGGGAATAAACATACTCTGTGCACGTTGTACATTATTAAGAAACAAATCATAAACGCAGATCCCATCGTAATCGTTAGCTAGATTACCCCAGTCGAGATTAGACAGGTGTTCCCTAAGTCCAATATAATCGGCAGAACGAAAATCAGGAACTTTACCGTATTATCCCTATTCTCGTACTCCCATGTAATATTAAAAGTAATGGATTTGTGATCACTAGCTCCAAGCTCTTCAGTGATCTCCAGATTATTTACAAGAGTTTCTTTATTTGACAAGACTAGGTCGAGCAAATTATTACCTCTGGTAGGCTCCGTCACACACTGCTTCAGAAAACAGTCCTGAACTACTTCCATAAAGTCACTGGACTCCAGATTACCGGTCAAAGAAGTCCAGTCAATTTGACTAAAGTTAAAATCCCCTACTAACACTACGTTATTGTGCCTAGAAGCCCTAACAATTTCGTCCCAAAGAAGTCTCCTCTATCGTGATCCAAGCCTGAGGTCGGTATATTACACCTAGAATCAGTTTTTCTTGACCTTCTAGAAACTCTACCCAAACAGATTCTGTTAATGATCCATCAATTTTATGCCTGTTTTTATGCAGCAATTTATATTTTCTCGTACATACAATGCAACTCCACCCCTTTCCCATTATATCTATCTACATGGAACAACTTAAACCCCTGAATATGACACTCAGCAATCATATCCCGACTCTTGGTATTATACCATGTTTCAGTTATTGCAAAGACATCAAAGTTCCCAGCACATGCTACCAAACGTAATTCGTTAATTTTATTTCTGGCGCTTCGACAGTTAGTATAAAATACATTGATATGTATCTTCTGTGAACCTTTTTCAGCTTTTGTTTTACCAATTTCTGTTACTATCATTACCCTGTGTCACTCGATTACTGTTATTGTTATGATTTATGATATCAAAGCCTGAATCAATATTTTGGCCCTCATTATTTACCATTCCTAAACCCATACCTCTAACTAATCCTAGTTTAAAGCCCTAACAACATCCTCAACTGAGCTAGAGAGAAATTCTACACCTGCCCTGGATAAGTGAACCCCATCCCTGGCATACATGTCATTTCGGCCATAGAAGTGGTCCCAGTTGTCAATGAATGGGACTGCATTATCCTTACAGTGTTTGTCCAGTCAGCAATTTATACCAATCGCTCTGGACAGCCATTCATTTCCAACACCCCTTCTTGGCAAAATGCCACATATAACAGGGCTCCCTCCCTTCTTCCTAATGATGTCTATTGCTGCCTTATACCTACTAACTAAATCCTCACTTCTACGCTTGGATACATTATTGCCTCCAGCACTGAGGCAGATAATAGGATTGATCCCATTACCATGCATGATGTTGTCAAGTCGGCTAACAATGTCTTCCATCCCAGCCCCAGGAAAGCAAACCCTCTGTCTCCTACTCCTATCTTTCAAGCAGAAGGCCCTATCCATATATCTAACTTGGCTATCCCCAACAACAACAATGTTTTTACCTTCCTTGGTACAGTTCGTCGTGACGTTCCCAGTAGTCGACTCACATTCGTCTGGAAGCACAGAAAAGGAGTTCGAAGTTTCCACAGCAGTCTCTTTCTTCTTCGTCGTTACTACCTCTCCATTCGTCTTCTTGATCTTCAACTTCGTCCCATGCTGTCCGGCCACTGCCCAGGTTACCTTCTTGACCTGAGGACTCACAACAGGAGGACTACTACGAATCCTCTTGTTTTCCTCCGTCAATCGCCGTATCTCAAGCTTCGCTACCCTCAATTCCTCCTTAAGCTGCTGGTAAAGTTGCTCAATAGGGGGCATCTTGATTCAGTCCACAGGGAGTACACTAGACACGTCTTCACTGAGCTAAGACCCTATTTATATCCCCATTGTTAATACCCATCTTCCACTTATAAACTTCGATCATGTCTTCCCTCATTCTTCGTCTTACAAATGAATGTAATTTAAGGATCTTCAATCTTTCTTCATACGGAAGATTTCTAATGCTATGTATTAATTTTGTCATTCTTTGCTGAATGTTTTCTAGCGAATTTATGTCCATTCTGTAATATGGAGACCTGAACTGAGCTGCATAATCTAGGTGAGGCCTTACTAATGATGTTAAGTAAAAGGACACAATTGCAACTAATGTGACATTTTATTGTGGCAACGTTTCGCTCTCCAGGAGCTTTCTCAAGCCGTTACAAGCGATATATGGACACAGTTGGCATATATATACTCTCAAGGTGAGGTGAAAAAACTAGTGGTGGTAGAAGTAGTAGTGATATAAGTAGTATTAGTAGAAGTAGTAGTAGTAGTAGTAGAAGTAATACAATAAGGTAGAACAATCAATATGCACATAAGTAAAAGGTGATAAAACAAATACTTGGGTAGTATAACAATAGGTTAGACAAATATTTCTGCTGGAGGTTGAAATATAGAAGGCCAGTAGGAGTGTTCCACATCTACGATGTGCTAAATTAGCAGGAGAGACTATGTGATGGTAGGGTTTACTGTTTTCAGGAGGATTCTTGCTAAGACTTCAGAGATGGTGAAGCTGCCTTTGTTTTGTTTAATTGTGTTAGAAACAGAGATAAGTGCTGATTCAAGGCATTTTCGTCTACGGAAATTAGTTTCTTTGATTACTAGTCGGGCGTCTTTGAATTTCATGAGATGATTGTTGGAATTTCGGTGTTGTACGCAGGCGTTGTTCAGGTTATCGTTTCTGCATGCATTCATGTGTTCATTGAACACATGAATTCTTGGGGCCTGGAAGACGCCAACAACTCTGCAGCAGGCTACGGCAGAACATCACTTTCAGTAGAAGATGGGTGCAGAGAATCCTGCCATACTGCAGAACTCTCATCAGGCCACCCATATCAATGCTGAGGAATTTCAGACCCTCGAAGCCTCAACCAGGCGTTAGGGACAGAAGCCTCTTGTCCCTCTACCTCAACGAAGAAACAAAAATATAAAGAACAAGAGGCACCAACAGAAAACATCTGGTCAACGCAATCAGCAGACGGCACTACACGAGACCCCACCGTCCATAATACGGCAATGCAGGCATTTCTTGGCCGGCTCAGCCGCTATGCAGGATCCCCCGGCTATGCCTCTACCTCAGGAGGATGGTGGATGGTGGATGCCATGAATTTGCAGATTCTCAGAGCGGACAGAGCCCAGTTCCCAGCTCAGGAAACAACAGCGATGGAATAACTTCAGTACCAAATCACAGTCGCTTATGAGACGCAATAGATGAACTGTCTAAAACAATGCTTGAGCAGCATATGCTGCAACATTGAAGAATCCATTCTCCTTCGGGAGCCAGAGACGGGTCATCGCAAGATTAAGACCTATGCCAGGACCCTGCTCTTAGCTACATAATCCTACGGGTTTAGTGCTCTCCATGATTATAATCACAATGCTCTTAGCGAATATTATACACGCCTGTGCTCCAGATTCTTCACGACTACGGTTGGCTGAGGCTAAAGGACTGATTACCTCATCTTTTGTATATAGTTCTACTGTCTTCCTCTTATGTCCTTGAATTTGTATTGATAAAGCCACTGGATGGCGAAACCTCTACAATAAAGATACCCAGACGTTGCACATGTGTCTAATTTTCAACCACATTATTATCATCACAGGTAACAAAAGAGTCGTCATACTCAACACTAGAGCCTGCAAAACCAAAATAACGGACCTTCTGAACGACCATCAGCCTACAGCAGTGGGAGATACTCACCAAAGACCAAAGAAAGATATCATTATCTGATTTTTCCAAAGGGCATACCGAATTTGCAACCCAGGTACTCCTGACAAGGAATGTGAATATATGCACCAAGCCTTCACTTAACTACATAAATCTACTTTTTTCATCGAGGACTATAAGAAATTCTTCATACACTAACACCAATTTAAACTGAGTTATGGAACTACCCAATAGCCAGCGCAACCAGCACGTCCATCTATGACCTGACCAGGACCAAAGTGAAGAACCTATAACCAGTTAATGCAGGTGTTTACATAATCCCTTGCGGAGGCTGTGACAATGTATACGTCAGTGAGCAGCACGAAACCTAGCAACATGTATATAGAAACGACAACTTAAACAAAACTTGTGTACAACACAGGAACTCTACGACTACTACTACGAATACTACTACTACTATTACCGTTCCTGTCACAAGGTTCGTAGGGTCGAGTCTCCGTCGGCCAGAGATCAGTGTTTGTGAATATTTCGCATGCTCTTGCGAATTCCTAGCATTGTATAAATCTCTAGTTGCGTCGATGCATGCAGGGGATGAGATGAAAAGCTGTAAGCCACCTGCCTGAAAGCTGGGTGCCTTGGATCAACGTCTAGCGTGAGCTGGATGCCAAGGTATTGGACCAGTGTGGTACGGTCGGTAAAGCACTGCGTTCCTGTCACAAGGTTCGTAGGGTCGAGTCTCCGTCGGCCAGAGATCAGTGTTTGTTTTATATATATATATATATATATATATATATATATATATATATATATATATATATATATAGAGCTTGCAATGTTGTTGATGATGTGTTGATTGCAACACGAAAGGCCTTGAGCTATTATTCAAATAACCCTGTTGTTGTTTTGCATCTTGTATCGCTTGTTCGTGATTCTTGCATATATTTTTATTTATTTTTATATATGGGTGAGCATATATACACCAAGTATTTACTGACCATCACTTCTCTCCCCATTTCACCAGAGACTAAAAAAAAGTTTGAGCTTCGTATCATCAACACAAACAAGCAGGACAGTTGTCTTAATTCAAGCTTGGAGCTGTAGTGTCCCCCGAAACTACCATTAAGGTTTTGAAAATTAAGAAACCCTTAGGGAAAATCGAAACAAATTCTACCTACCTATTTACTGATAGAAGAGAAATAGCTGCATGTTTTATGACACTGCCTTAAGTCTCACCTAGCCAGGAAATGGAACCCAGAACCTTTTGGTTGTGAGCCGAACATTAACCACTATGCTATATAGCATTTACCAGAATTTAAAGTCATAAAATTTAGCCTGTCTGCAAATAGCGTACCAGATTAAGTTTCCATTACCTCGAATGAAGTAAAAAAAATTAATCTCGCTTCTTGTATGTATCTAAAATAACAAATTTGTGGGTAGCGTTGGTTGTATAGAGTTGACCCCGCTGTGACTCGTGCGGGAAGCCACGCCACACCCAGCTGTCACGCAACTGCCAGGGGTAATCACTACCTGGCACAGGAAGCTTCCTCTCAGCTCTCCACCATCCTGACCAACTTTTGAGTCGGAACCCATCAAAGTAATTGTACCAGCGGTTCAGAGATATCAGAAGCGACGATACACTTGACAGGGCTCGGTGAGGTAGTCAGGAAATGAGGAGGGAAGAAACGGGAATATATTGCTGATTGAGACACGCAGTGAACGACAGAGAGGGAAATCCGATTTCACAGCCCTGGGTTTCCTAAAGCCCTAGCAATATTCTTCTCCAATTGGGGTTCGTAAGGATATTCCAGAGCCCTCCTTCCCTCCTCCATCAGGAATGACTAGAGTAATCGTAGAAACTTTCTTCCTTCTCTCCTCCATCAGGGTAGACCAGGGTAATCCCAGAGCCCTTCTTCCATCCCGCCTCCACCAAGGCTGGTGAGGGTCATACCAGAGCCTTCCTTCTTAACTCCTTTATTAAGACTGATCATAGTAATCCCAGAGCTCTTCCTACTTTCCTCCTCTATCAGAGCTGATCAAGGTAATCCCAAAGCCTCTTTTTTCAGGAATAGTCAGAGTAATCCTAGAATCCTTCCCCCCTCTCTCTCCCACATCTGGGTTAACAGGAGTATTCCGTTACTAATTGACAGATCGCATTACTGACGGAGCGAACTGTAGTAATTCGCAGAAGTCGAGTTTTTGTGTTAAGGATCAGACTTAACCTACAGTTAGACAGTTAGTCGCCAGCCTCCTCTCACTACCAGGTTTTCCAGGAAGAGTAATGCCGAAGGTAGAACTAATTGCCGTGTCCGTGCTGTCCCACACGCCGGGTCCGTGCTGTCCCACACGCCGGGTCCGTGCTGTCCCACACGCCGGGTCCGTGCTGTCCCACACGCCGGGTCCGTGCTGTCCCACACGCCGGGTCCGTGCTGTCCCACACGCCACAACTGTATACATAACTGCACCACGTGACACTTGGCCGCGACATGAGAAATTTAGCTATGACACGTGGGGGAATCATAGCTGGGACACAGGACTCATGGATGAAACACGGGACTCATGGCTGGAACACGGGACTCATGGCTGGAACACGGGACTCATGGCTGGGACACGGGATTCATGGCTGAAACACGGGACTCATGGCTGGAACACGGGATTCATGGCTGAAACACGGGACTCATGGCTGAAACACGGGACTCATGGCTGGAACACGGGACTCATGGCTGGGACACGGGATTCATGGCTGAAACACGGGACTCATGGCTGAAACACGGGACTCATGGCTGAAACACGGGACTCATGGCTGAAACACGGGACTCATGGCTGGAACACGGGATTCATGGCTGGGACACGGTACTCATCGCTGGGACACCGTTCTCATGGTTGGGACACGGTATTCATGGCACGGACACGGGACTCATAGCTGGGACACCCACGGGACTCTGCTGTATCACTTAGCATAACTTTATTTCGTATTTAGAATTTCACACGTTTCCAGCTCAACCTTTGTGGCTGTGTCGTCCGCCCTTGACACTGTTTACATTTTGTCTCTCAGCTTTGGCTTACATTTTATGAAGCTATGTAGAAGGTGAAGACTTAATCTCGTCTATTATACATTTGTTTTTTTCAAATCCTCATTCTTCCTCCTTACTTATCTGGGTAAATTTCGTTGCTGGCGTGTTTAAATCTCTGGTTAGTTTCTTATGGTGGTCACCGTATCTAGATCCCACGAACTGGTGCTACCCTCCCCTTTCTTGTATTAAACCTTCCATTTTCAGGGCGAAAAATGATCCCAATGGATTTAGAACTTTCCCATGAAAGTAATGACAATGATTATTATTGTAATAATAATAATAATAATAATAATAATAATAATAATAATAATAATAATAATAATAATAATAATAATAATAATAATAATAATAATAATAATAATAATAATACAATAATAATAATACAACAATAATAATAATAATAATAATAATAATAATAATAATAATAATAATAATAATAATAATAATACAATAATAATAATACAAATAATAATAATAATAATAATAATAATAATAATAATAATAATAATAATAATAATAATAATAATACAATAATAATAATAATAATAATAATAATAATAATAATAATAATAATAATAATGTTGTGCTTTTTCTTGGAAGGTTCAGTTTATCGCTTCCTTTATGAACATTCTATATCGTTTTTGTTTCTCTATTTTGTGGCATAAAACCTCACATTTTATTGTGTTAAATACTGCAAAACTAGTGGCTTCATTGCAGTGCTCCTTTCCTAGAATATGACTGACTCCACTACTACTACCACTACCCCTACTACCTCCATTATTACCCCTCCACCACTTTCTTGTGCCCTCCCCTGTCTGCCTGCCTATAAATACCCCTTCTTCCTGTTCTGTGTGCTAGTGTGACTTTGTAAATGGTCTAAGTCGGACCGAAACGTCGTCGTAAGCTCCTCTCTTTTTTTATATGTGCGGGTTGTGTGTGTATACTCCCCCCTTTGTATTCTTCTCTTGCAGAGTTGTTAGCTTCAATTCATTTAGTCTTTTCTCATAATGTATATTTCTCTTAGCTCTGGGACTAGTATACACTGGAATCTTTGCCACCTTTCAAGTTTTATAACATTCATTAGCCGGCAGGGGCGCCAAACAGGTGATGAATATTCTAAGGCGAACCCTGACATTACCTGTGTATGAGTCAGTGTCAACACAACATGTATAACAAGTGAGTGTCAACACACTACCTTAACATGTATAATAAGCCCGTGTCAACACAACGTGTATAACAAGTCAGTGTCAACACAACATGTATAACAAGTCAGTGTCAACACAATATGTACAACAAGTCAATGTCAAGACACTGCACAACATATATAACAAGTCAGTGTCAACACACTACCTTGACATGTATAATAAGCCCGTGTCAACACAACGTGTATAACAAGTCAGTGTCAACACAACATGTATAACAAGTCAGTGTCAACATAACATGTATAACAAGTCAGTGTCAACACACTACACAACATACATATAACAAGTCAGTGTCAACACACTACTTCAGCATGTATAATAAGTCAGTGTCAACACAACATGTACAAGAAGTCAGTGTCAAGACACTGCACGACATATATAACAAGTCAGTGTTAACGCACTACACAACATGTATAACAAGTCAGTGTCAACGCACTGCACAACATGTATAACAAGTCAGTGTCAACACACTACCCAACATATATAACGAGTCAGTGTCAAAACATTTCCTCAGCACGTATAAAGAGATAGTTACAAAACTCCCTTACTTCGTACATCAAGGCAGTGTCAACACACTCCTTTAGTTTGTACAACGATACAGTGTCAACACTCTCTCAGTACATACACGAGACAACTACAAAACACCTCCGCCTCACTTTTCCTGTAAACCTCCATGTTTCCCCTTACGTTAAGGAACCCAATGAATCTGTCTCGGCCGTCTGCTGTGTTAAACACCCTCCACACTTACTACCAGGCCGTCAACACTCTCTTAGCCTATACAACACAGCAATGTCAACAAATTCCCATCAGTTACAACGAGGTTGTGCCAACACCAAATCAGCACTTACAAGGCGGCTGTGTCAACACACTCTCATACGAGTCAGTGTCAATACACCCTCAACATATACAACAAGGCAGTGTCAATATAACTTCCTCACGTACTGTATAAGCCAGTGTCAATATAACTTCATCACGTACTGTATAAGCCAGTGTCAACACATGTATAATAAACCAGTGTCACCACATTCCCTCAGCACTTATAAAGAGATAGTTACAAAGCTCCCTCATTTCGTACATCAAGGAAGTGTCAACACACTACTTCAGTTTGTACAACAATACAGTGTCAACACTCTCTCAGTACAAACGACGAGACAGTGTCAACATACCCTCCACACTACCAGGCCGTCAACACTCTCTTAGCCTATAGAACGAAGCAATGTCAACAAATTCCCATCAGTTACAACGAGGTTGTGTCAACACACTCTCTCAGCAAATACAACGAGGCAGTGTCAATGTACCCTTTTCATATACAACGAAGCAATGTGTTTGTGCTGTAAACACAGTCCCCTCGTATGAACCAGTGTCAATACACCCGCAACATATACAACGAGGTAGCGTCAATACAACTTCATCACGTACTTTATAAGTCAGTGTCAACACAACCTCAACACGTACAAAGTAGACAACGAAGCCCCAGCACGTATCTCAAAGGAAGTGTGACACCCTCTGCTCTTACAACGAGACAATATCAACTCAACTTCACCTCAACTTATACAATGAGACACTGACAACACACCCACAATTCATCCATAGAGACGCTGGGTTATAATAAGCCTCACCCAACAGTTTATTAGCGAAAAATATATATAAAACGTTCATTCCTTGAGGTACAAAGTGTTTCTCACGGAGACGCGAGGGGCCGGCACCAGACACCTCCAGCCGTCACGCGATCATGGACAATGCTGTGCAAGAAAATATAATGAGAATATAGCGGACACGCAAGTAAAGTAATCAAGAAAAAAGGGTAACAAACATTTATAATGAAAAGAAAAATAATATTTAACAGAATAAAGCTAGTGAGTCTATGCTCTACTGGACTTATGTTGACATGAATAGTGATCCGTGTTAAACATCGTTTGTAGTAAAATGTACAAATATAGGTCTACTGTGCATTCATGTCTCTTTCAGCAACTTTCGGTTTATTGCTATTGTCTCCACCATGGACATTGTAAGTATCATAACTATGTGAAAAAAATCATGAATAAGGTAATTTAAAGGAGGGTAAGATAGAACCTTTGTTTCCCTACCAAGTGACTCGGTTAGGTTAGGTTAGGTAAGGTTCGTCAGGAAACAGGAAAAATGTTTCATGACGCTGGTCTTAATCAGATGATGACCCGCCATTAGAGCTTTTGGTTATCTGATCGAGGCCTTCCGATGGCTTACCGGTCCACCCCTTTAAAAATTATGGTCATAGTTTTAACCATTCAGTTTTTTTTTCCAAGTTACTCGTATAGCCTGTATCATGTACTCACAAATTTGTGCTTACAGATTCATGAATGCGTAGGCTGAGTACATGATCTGATCTCGCCTCTTAACTTGTCCTCGATTCCTGTCTTTTAAAAATTCGATCTCTGTCTTCATTATCAAGTGCATTATGTATCTAGTAAGCTCTTAGCATTTCTTCCTTCAACTATTTTTCCCATGAAGGTCATCAGTTTCGTTCCTCTTAGACTCTGCTCACAGGTCGTTGCTCCGGGATCAGTCTACTTTTCAAATCTCTGGAATTTCTCAAGTTTGTTTGTTTTTAACATTAGGTTTGAGAACAGTGCAGATACAGACTGACTCAAACACAAAACCACGAACACGAATACACACATATAAACACACGTGCACAAACACACGCACACACACACACAGAAACAATGGGACACAACTGGAAGCTGAAGACTCAGATGAGTCAAAAGGATGTTAGGAAGCATTTCTTCAGCCACAGAGTAGTCAGGAAGTGGAATAGTCTAGAGAAAGATATAGTGGAGGCAGGAACCATACATAGTTTTAAGACGAGGTATGATAAAGCTCATGGAGCAGGGAGAGCAGAGACCCAGTAGCGGACAGCGAAGAGGCGGGGCCAGGAGCTGAGTCTCGACCCCTGCAACCACAATTAGGTGAGTAACACACACACACACACACACACACACACACATTCCCGGTGGGGCAGAAACATTTCGAAGTGTTTCCTTACACACACACACACACACACATACATACAACAGGCCTAGTGTCTAATTGACATGTGCCTAGGACAAAATGGTAACTAACACACACACACACATACACACACGGAGGGTGTATCTCGACCGCGACAGAACACGGGAAGAAAGACAGAAACTGAAAGAGAGGGT